>VXBA01002666.1:1310-145433 GCA_013399895.1 Serilophus lunatus
CCCAGCACCCCCCTGTACCCCCCTCCCCTTTCAAACCCCTACACATGAGATTCCCATGAGCCCACTTCTTAAGCTTGTCCATCCTTGTGGAGGGCACCACTCAGCTTAGTGTCATCTGCAAAGTTGCTGAAAGTGTACTGAATCCCTTTGTCTGTGTCATTAATTAAGATCTTAAATAATAGTGGTCCTAATATGGACCCCTGTGGGATACCACTCATCACTGATGTTCATTGTGACTCTGAGCCACCACTATCCTCTGGATGTGACCATCTAGTTGATTCCCTATGCACCTAACAGTCCACTAGTTGAATCTATGTCTCTTCAATGTAGGGTGAAAGATGTTGTGGGGGCTTTATGGCAGCCCACAAAAATTACATCTGCAGCCCTTCCCTTGTCTACTGATGTAGTCACTCCACCATAGAAGGCCACTAGATTAGTCAGGCAGGACTTGTCCTTGGTGAAGCTGGGCTGGCTGTCTCAAATTACCCTCTTATTTTCCATGTACTTCACTGCAGAAAGCCATTGGTTTAGTCAGGAATGATTTGCCTTCATAAATCCGTGTCTGTCCTCTGTCACAAGATTCCCTGCACCATTCGGGAGCAGGCCAACATCTTCCTTCAGCTACTGGTTCACCTCTAGAAGCCTTTCTTCTTAGCCTTCTCTGCATGTTAACCTTCAATCCATCCCCAGATTCGATTCCAAATGGGCTTTAGTTCTCCTGACCCCAACCCTGCATGCTTGGACAGAGTCTATATTCCTTTTGACCACTTGTTCTTAGTCCACCTCTTGTAAGTTATTTTTCATACTGAAATTTTTCTTTGAGGGTTGTTGTTCAGCCATGCTTGTTTTCTGCCACCTTTGCTTGATTTCCTGCTCATTAGGATGGAAGATGCTGTAGTTTGGATCTTTGAGAATCAACCAGCTTTACAGGATCATCTCCCATAAGGTTATTGGAAGCAGAGTCCTGAATGGGCCAAATTATGCTTTCCTCAAATCCAAGGCTGTGGTACTTTGTTATTTTTACCCCTGAACTCTACTATCTCACAGTCACTACAGCCAAGACTGCTCCAAGATTTCACATGTAAGGCCAGTTCTCCCTTGCTGGTAATATTAGGTCCAGCAAAACATTTTGTATATTTTGCTCCTTGGTCACCCATGTCAGGAAATTATCAGCAGCACTCCTGGAGCATAAAATTAGTTCAGTCTTATCTCTGAACAGATTTTGTCGTGTACTTGTTTTTGAGCATCAATGAAATTTCATTTGGCTTCAACACTTCTAACTGTGGATCCTCAGAGATAGAATTCAATTCAAGACTGAGGTGAAACTGAGATGTGTACCTTTAAGTATCTAATTTAGGAATAAGTGTATTGCTGTGTATGTATAATTTAATGTATGGAGTATGTTTGCATGGCCTATGACAATACATTGTACATCTAGAATATAAGAAGACTTCCATATGTAAGCATTTGCATTTAGACTTCCCATTCTCAAACTCATTTCAGACATGATATGAACTTCCACTATGCCTTTTGGCTCAATTAACATAACACAGGACATTAGTTTGCAGTTTAGGCCTTCTGTTGACTACAGCTGGGGAAAAAAGAGCAAATCTACAAGAATACCAAAAATAAATTTGGTTAAAAAGTAATCAAAGAAACAGATACATTCAAATGTATTACAGGACAGAATGATCCAAAACCCTTTACATTAGAAAAACAAGTTAATGATCTTATGAGGTGAAGTTATTCATTAAGTAAAATGTGGGTGCTAAAATCCGATGGGAAAGAATTAAAATAATTCAGATTAAGCAATTAAAAAAACCAACAAAGTGACACAAAATAAATTATAGAGGAAAGCTAAACAATTTTGGGGGGTAAATCATGTGCACAAAAGCATGCTGGCACTTTTTCTAGATGGAGCACAAAAAAAGGAAAGGGTAATGATCACAAGAATCATGAAAAGTGATCTACAAGAAATTTTTGGGGAAACTTGATTGTGGACTTCCAGTACCTAAAGGGAGCCTACAAGAAACATGAAGAGGGACATTCACAAGTGTAAATAAGGAGTCTGGATCCATGTGAGAACACTGTAAGATCAGAATTAAGCATAAATTTGGCAAAATGCAGAACAAGCAGTGAACAACATTGCACCAAAAATCAAGAACTGTGAAAGAAAATAATAAATTATTCATTGCCAACATCACACAGCACAGCAAAAGTTACTGTTTTTTTCCTCATTACTGTACATGAGCTGAACTTTTTGAAAGCCAGACTCCAAATTAGACAGCTGTTCATAACATGTGGAGAGAGAACAAGTGTTTCCAAAGGGAATCTCAAGAAAGCTCTCAGTGCACCTTTCTGAAGTGATGAACACTTAATTGCAGAGGAAAAGGCATTGCCTCCTTGCATGAACAGCACATAAACAGGTATATAGTAACCAATTTCACTGTCCTGGCAAATGGAAAAGTCTTGAAAAGACATGAAGGAAAGTCTTTATTGCATATGTATGTATGAGTGAGTTTATCCATATTTGTTGCATCTAAATGCAGACAATGCTTCAGATACTTAAAACAAACAGGAAAAAAACATTGCAAGCTGGATGGCTTCAGTTTTCCTTGCATGAGAGACTGAGGAGAACAGAGAAATCGAGTCAAATTATATTGCCTATTATTCCCTTCTACATCATAATCCATTGTTCTCTGTCTCTTTATGCTGCATTATCTTTATTTTGGATCCTTTGTGTGCCTTTATTACAGTAAGTTTTGTGCTAGCATTAGTCAATTTAACCATCAATCTGTACAAACATCTATCAGATTAAAGCTGTATTTTAACCTTCGTTTCAAATTTATTGGAACCGAAATATTTTACTATGAATTATGCCTAAATAATATATATATTATATGCACATAAAATCTGCTATTGCTTTCAGAATCAAGGTGAGAGACAGTTATTGAGAGATAATTGTTGCTATTTATGGGAAATGGGCTCTCATTAAAAATAAAGGTTAAATGAAGAAGTTAGTTCTTTCTTGGGAAAGCAATTTACATTTCTTTGTAAAGTGACACCTTTCAATAGCAATAAAAATCTAAATTAAAATTTGCTATATAAGACCTCCTTCCTTATCAAGCTTTTTTTAGATATAAAAACCAAATTTCTAAAAGTTTATTTCTGTTCATGCTTGACTTGCTTCATAAAGCAAATATTTCCAGAGCCTTAGAAGAAAATCCCTCCAGCCAATTCACAATTATAAGATTATGACATACATATTCCCATATAAATGCTGAATTCTGAATACCAACTTCTTGGTGGAATAGATAATCGAAAACCAGTTGAACTTCCAAATTCCAACTAGGATATGTAAATGCTCCAAGGGTGAAAATAAAATGATTGAAAAAACTCACAAATCTGTGAAAAAAAGGTAAATAGGGGGTCTCTCTCTCCCAGTAAATATGTTCTTTTTTTTTTTCTCCCATCTCAGACCTTGAGGTAAAAGTGGTGATGCCTAGATAGTTTCAGAAGGAAAAAGATTAAAGTAGAAGTTTCAATGAGTCCAGATGATGATGTGTTATATTGTGACAGTACCACTGCTAAAAGAAGTTTCTGCTCCTCAGTTGCAGAGCAAATCTATCTGCAAGAGAATGGTAGCCATACAGAATGACAGGCTAGATATTAAAAATAGGGGGAAAAAAAGATTTCTAGATAAAGTTTATTACCACTAAATTGCTAACTTTAAATTGGGATATTCTTGAAAGAAATAACATGTTATGTCTTGGTTGGATATATCCAGAAGGAAGCACTTTTATGACTAATTTTCGCAAAAGGCAAAAGAAAGATTTCCAGTCTAATGGATTTTCTATTTCAAATATGATTTTCATCTGATGCTATATTTTAAATACTTTCTTTGGATGATAATTTCAAATTGTGTATTCTGAATCAAACTGAGAGTCAATTTTGCAGAAACAGTAGCTAAAGAGATAATCTTTGTGCAATTCCAAATATCGATTTCTGTGCTGACAATTCTTCTTAGTACATGGGATATAGATGCCCTGTAAAGAGTCGGAGTGTAGAAAAAAATAAACAGTGATAAAGAGATCTTCTATTAAATGCATATATTTGCTGAAGCACTTACCTTGAATGTGTTAGGAGAAATACAAATATAAGCACTGCATTAAAAGAGTCTTGAAAAAAGTTTATGATTAGATTTTCTCTTTCGCACTCTTTAGATGTTAAATGAGTACCTGTTTTTCATTATGTGACACTAACATATTTTACTTTTCTGTAGCTGTTTAATTCTTGGTAAAACATTCTTTTTGAGTGTTTTTAGGTTGTTAAATTTACTTTTTAAAAAAATAGAAAAATAAAACAACTAAAAAAAAAATCTTACAAAATTGATGAAAAATGGCTTACAAATCGACAGCAAGGGGGTTAAGTTAATGGAGTAAAAGTAACTGCATTAAGAAAAAAAAACCCTCTCCCAATTAGAGCAAAGACAGCCCTCCCTGAATGAGTTTTACCTAGAGAGCAGATCTTTAAGACCTAGCAATTCTTTGTTTTCTATCTTTTTCAGTGCATGTGTTAGCTTCAAAACAATCCTGCCCAAGAGAGATACAATAGCTGTTTTAATTACAATTCACGAAAGAGAAAGCAACAGATGTATAAACATATTTTAAGTATTTATTAAATATCTGCTGAACTGTTATAGTCCTGTTGACTCATTAGCGAAATCTCCATGGATTAACCATTGATTCCCAGCACCTTCATCTACAAAGACACAGGAAAGATTTGCATTCTCACCTTATGTACACTCATTATAATTTCTTTTATATGTTACTAATTATAAACCTTTTTATTTTTTTACTCTTTTCTTCTTGGTAAGGGCTCATAGAATTGCTGACTGTGTTAAAAAACAAAAGGATCTATAAAAAGTCCACTAAATAAGTATGCCTAACTACTGAGTTTTTCAAACTGATCAAGGTTAAGAAGCATCAACTAACAAGTAAAGCAAAAACAAAGAAGGGGGAGGCGGGCGATGGAGAAGTGAAAGTAGAAAAAAAGTACCTCAGTTCTTGGAAAATTATAAAGACTGTGAGGATTTTTCTTATAATTACAAAGATAATTTTGACCCCACATCATAAAGGTTTAGAATTTCCTGGAAGGATTTTCTTCTTTTATATTACATCTCTGAATACAATTCAAGAGTGACAAACACTTAGAGATTATGATTTCTTAAAATGCATAAATCTGGAATTCTATACATAAACTTTTCAGATGGCACATTACAAATTCCACTGGACTCTTGAGAGTTTGTGTTAAAAGTATATGATTCCCAGAAGACAGAAATTTTTCCTGAGCATTTTCCCCAGAATTCCACAGAACAGCCAAAGGTAATAAAAGAATTTAATCCATATTATCATAATCTCTCCCTGTGCTTGATATCAAGAGAAATTAGCAGCTTTATCCCTTAGCTTCCACTCAAATATTACAAGTGGTCAACACATTTCCTGTTTCCCTCTACTGTTCCAGGATTCCTTTCCACAGGTTTGTCATGGGCTAGCACGTTTTAAAATCTTTTCCTTTATAGTTGAATTAAATAAAAAGGTCTTTCCCCATCCCCGCGCCTCTTCCCCTCCCCTCCCCCACCCGTTTTTCCCCATTTCTCCCTTTGGTCTCTGGTTTTCTTTTTGGAGGGAGCTGGGGGAGGGCATGTTGGGGGCTGGGAGCGGGGCCCCACTTTTCCGCTCTGCGTTTCCCTGGGGGGGGTTACCTGTGGCACATGGTCTTGCCACATGTGTGGCCGCAGCTAGCATCAGCAGCAGGTCACAAGGGGACGGACCTCTGGAGGAAAGGGGAGGGGCTGCACGGGGGCAGTGATCCCATCCGAGCCTTACCAGTGGTGCAGGGGTGGCCAGTCCACTGAGACAGACGGCAGCTGCGGGGACAAGCGCCGGCTGGGACTAAGGAGTTCCGCGGCAGTTTCACCGCAGCACCTGCAGTAACGTGTTCCAAAGACCAGCCAGCAGCAGACAGCAAGTGCCCACCTTCCAGCAATCATCACATCATTGCCTCCCATGCGCTACCATCTACCTCGAATCAACTGCACCTTCAGACATTGAAATGGGGAATAATTTTCTCTTCTTGTTTTGTTTATTGCTGGGTAGGGGGTAGGACTGGTGTGTGTGCATCTGGTGGGTCGTTCTGGGTTTTTGGGAAGTGGTTTTTGGATTCTGTGAGTTTTTGTTACTTAAATATTTTTAATTTTTTCTACCTCATAATAAATTCTTATTTCTTTAATACATCTGTATTCAAAATTTATTAACCAATAACTTGTCTACCAAACCTGAACAGAGCATCTCCCCACCCTGGGCAGCGCCCTCACTGCTGTGGGTGCCATCAGCACCCCAGCCATCGCCATGGTGGGACGGCAGCCACTCTGGCCATGCTGCATCTCCAGCTTGGCGTCAAGGGCTTGGCACGGGTGGCGGTGGCGGCTGGGGCTGCACCGCTCCTGTGGACCCATGAGGTGGTAGGGCAGGGCACCCGGGGACAGGCGACCGCAGGCAGGGCCAACAAGAGGAAGTGCAGTGGGTGCAAGATGTGTGCATGGCATCAGTACCATGTTCTTTATCATGCATCTCAGCTTGGGGGTTTTGGTGGCACAACCGGGGCATGTTTTGCCGAGCCCTTCATCTGCCGCCCCTGTGCTGCTATTCCGCTGTGAGTCTGGTGGTTCACTTGGTGAGCTCCTGGATCCCCTCTCATCTCCAATGGCCGTTTTTCTTCTCCTGTGGCATTTCCAGGGACTAGCCTGAAGCGGACCATGGGTGCATACCCTCATTCACCACCATTACCTCCCGTGGCCACCAGCGCCCCCTGCTGTTTACCTCAGCTAACTGCACCTCAGGACACAAACGGAAACAAAGTTTTGTGTTCTTTTTTTTTTTCATTGTTTGTTTTGTTTGGTGTGGGTGGGATTGGTGTGTGTCGATTTTTTTTGGATTTTGGTTTGGGGAGTGATTTGGTTTCTCTGTGGTTTTCCCTTGGTATTTTAATTTTTGATTCAATTTTTTCCGACCTCATATAATATATAATTTTTTAGTACTAAAAATTCTTTTTTCTTTAATATGTCTCTCTAATTTATAAAATCGTATTTTGGTCTAAAATTATGACAAGGTTAGTACCTGAACCATTGATGTAAGGACATGCTGGCATGTGGAAACCAAACTCACAGCATAGGCCTCGTTATGAGAAAAGTGTGTTTATTCTGCGCAGAGAGCAGGGTTACAGATTCATTCCAAATCACCTGCTCCCTGATCACATGACTGTCCTGGGCTTATATCCCCCTTCTGAGTGACGGGCGTTGCACAGCGTTGATTGGCCCCACCGCTCCAGGCCCTCCCCATTCTCTGCCCTGGCCCGGGACCCAGAGACCTCCTTCCCCAAGGGATAGAGCTGCTGCCACCATTGCCCCACTTCAGGAAAACATGTTCTCTGGAGGAGACCTTGAGATGTTGTCCTCATCAGCTATTGCGGTGCCTAGTCCCTGCTCTCCCTACCTCCTTATTTGTTGTTCGTGTCCTGTGCTTACAAGGACTCATGTTAGCCCTGTGTCTGACAGCAGGGTCGCAGCTCCACTCCCCAACTCAATGTCCTTGAAGAAAATCCTTGACAGGAATGACTGAGATAAAATGAGACAAAGAAGGATATTCTTTGTGTTAAGCAGCAACTACACTAAGGATTCTTTTACATTTGGATTTTTAACTTATGATGTAAAATAAAACTTTCATATCAAGTAAACATATTGAGCATGAGTCAGTTTCCTAAATACATGAATTAAATTTAATTTAGGTGTTGGAAAAGTATTCTCCCTGGTCTTCACTTTCTTCACAAGAAGACTGAAAGTATCTCCTGTTCATCTCACCTCTGTGCAGATGTCTATGATACACAAGGGTAGTTCAAATAGTACTAGTTACTTTTATTTGGGTGGGATCATTTTTGAGATAGGACTGCTACACTTAAGGTTTTATGTATAGATATTAACTTGTGTTTGGACGTCTAAACTTCACTGGAGATCTAATCTGTACAGGTGATGTAGACTAAGGAGAAATGCAGAGGCCAGCCTCCAGTTTTCTACTTGAATGAGTGGATACATCCTCTGGGCTACACTGACTCTGGCAATCAACTTTTAGTTATTTTTTTATTTTTATTTTTGTTGTGAGTTTAGACACTTTGCTTATGAGTAGATGCACAGGTAGCTATGCTTTTTTAAAGAGAATAAACATATCAGAGGCGACATTGTTAAAGACTATGGGGAAAATATCCAGGTAGTTACACTTCTGGAATATGTAGGAATTGTTAGAAGTCAACATGTAGAGAAACTTGCAATGGACCATAAAAACAGTGGTTTTTTGAATCCATGATTTTCAGAACAAAGTGAAGCTATGAATTACAATTCCCAAGCTCACCAACTAAGCTGTTTTGCTCATCTCCTTCAAGGATTGAGAGATCTAGGTTGCAACACTTTTTTTTTGTGAAAAATATTCATTTAATATTAACTGCGTATTTCTGTCCTTCATTGAGTGCCTGAGTTTCTTCTTGAGGAGTTTCTTTTTGGTTCCATGAAACTTTCAGTAGTGGATTAAAAGTGAATGACTGAGGTTGTTATTATACCTCCCACCTTTCAGTATGCTTACACTGAGCATGCAACAGGCTGAAATCTGCTGCAGGTTTTGAACTGATTCAGGAGTGGATCAGACCAGTTTTATGTTAGATGTAAACACAGTGTCTGCTAAAAGATAGTGTAGATGTTTTGGTTTAACCCCAGACAGCAATGAAGAACCACACAGCTTCCCTCTCACTACCCCACCAGCGGGCTCAGGAAGAGAATCAAAAAGGTAAAAGCTAGAAAACACATGAGTTGAGATAAAAAGAGTTTTTTAAGGAAAAAAAAAATATGAACACAAGCAAAGCAAAACAAGAAATTCACTGCTTCCCATGTCCAAGCAAGTGTACAGCCCTTCCCAGGACAGCAGGACCCCATTGCATGTAATGGTGACTGGGGAAGACAAAAGCCACCACTCCAAATGTTCTCACCCTTCCTTCTTCTTCCTCACACTTTATATACCAACCATGATGTTATATGGTATGGAATATCCCTTTGGTCAGTTTGGGTCACCTGCCCTGGTTGTGTTTCCTCCCAACTTTCCATGCACCCCCCAGCATCCAGACCAGTGTGACACTATGACCAGCAGAAAAGGCCTTGGCTCTGTGTAATAACTACTCAGCAGTAGCAAAAATATCACTATATTATCAACCCTGTGTTCAGCACAAATCTAAAACACAGTCACACACTAGCCACTGTAGAGAAAATGAACTGTACCACAGCCAAAACCATCCTAGTAGGATGTAGCCGTTTGAAAAGGGCTTTCAATGGGAGGGGAAAGGGAGTGTAAGAGAGCCACTCACTAACCTGTTCGTAAAATTCAGTTTCCCTTAAAGGAGCTGGGATCAAGGCAGGGCAGGGGGGATCGCCCCAGCCATGCCCTGGGGCTCCCCGGGACCGGGCTGGGACCAGGGGAGGAAGGGACTGCTCTACCTGTGCCCTGCTGTTCTCAGGACGGGGATCGGGGTGGCCCTGCTCCAGCCCGCCTTCCCTGGAGCCGGGAGGGGGAGGATGGGGGAGGCTGCTCTCGTCCCCAGGACCATTCCCTGGGGGCGTGGGCCGGGACGGCCCGTTCCCACCTGCTTCCCCCTCCCCGTGCACTTCTTGTTTCTCCCGGGAGCAGGGCTGGGGCTAGTGCTGATCCCCACGCAACGGGGAGGCGGCGGTGCCGTTCTGCAGCCCCTGGTGGCGAGGGGCAGGGGCCGGGACAGCCCCCGGTCCTGCTTCACCCCCCTCGCACGGCCGCGGGGGAAGCCCTGGGGCAGGCGGGGTGCACGGTCATCCCTCAGTCACGGGCACAGGCGGAGGCACCAGGCAGGCCCCGGCCGGGAACCTGAGCGCGGCTGCCGCTTTTGGACGGCAGCGGGGGGCCGGCCCTGGCACCGTGTTGGCGCTGGGGCGCCTCTAAGATGCCGCAGCCATGAAAACAAAGATGGCACGTGAGACCTGAAACTTGTGTTTCTCGGCGGGAAAACACCGGAGAACAAGGCGGGGCTCAGCCCCACTGACCAATGAAGAAACGGTTTGGCCCGGAAGAAGGCAACGAGATCCACGTGAGAACGGGAGGGTTTAAAAGCTGAGGACAATAGCCTGCCCTCCTCTCTTCAGCTCTCGACTCGGGGGCAAAGACCACAGCTGCTCTCCTCCTTAGTCGCAGGCCTCACGATGCGATTTCACCCATTTCTCTCCACAAACAAGTAACCCTTCAGGGAGGTGGTGGGAGGGAGTAGTTTTCACTTCTTTTTGTGTTTTTCAGAGAACTTCAAAAGCCGGGGAGTCCTTCCAGCAGAGAGGGAGGGATAGAGACGGCTTTCCCTACCCTTCCCTCCTGTTTTCTTCAGCTAGCCATCTGGCTGAGAGAACAGTTCCCTTTCTTTTTTTGTTTTTTTTTCCCCTTTGTGTTTTTTTTCCCTACGTGTCAAGTGTTTCTCTGTGTAATTTTGGGGTCCCTTTGGGTTATCCCTTCTTCCCTAATTTAAACCTCCTGTAATAAACTGTTCACCTGCTGCAAACTGTTCAATTTTCTGTCACCTTTATTGAACCCGCCCCTAGACGATAAAAGGTGGCTTAAACCACCACACTGGACAAGTAAAAGTCTTAGAGTATCAGACTTCATTAATTTTATTTTATCATGTCTGCCGTATCTTTTTCCCCCTTTGTCTTTCTTCCAAAGCACATGAATTCCATTGAGTATATTTCCAACAGATTTCACTATCTTACCAAATGCTTTTAGTTAGAGCTCTATTAAATACATTTTTATTTCTGTCCATAAGAAATACTTTGTTTTCTCAATCAAAGAAGCTTGGGAAACACAACGTCAAGGAAATAACTTATTCAAGTAGTTTTGTTCTGTATATTCCTGGCCAAAAATAATTGTAAAAATTCTCATCTTGCACAATTTTGCTTCACGATTTTAAGATTCTTCAACACTATGACTGACTTTTATTTTCATAAAGGGCACCATCACAATGGTAGACAATCCTAGGATTAAAGTCCAGAATTAGTCTCCCCAGATTTAAAAAAAAGTGCGAGGGAAAGTACCAATTAATTAAAAATAACAACAATAAACTAAAATGTGAACCAATATAAAATGCTAAAAATTCAAGGTATTTTGCATTACTGAATTTTATCAAAGTGTTACTTTCAAAGATCCACTGCTTCTTTTCAAAAAATGCGGTTCATAAGAAAGCATCTCTGTCAAAGTTTGAGGAATAGCTGCATGTACTTTGCTTATTATATGTCAAAAATCTTTTATTTGCTAGTCACAGTTGTTGATTTTGCCTTATTTTGCTTGCAGCGCAGAATGATAAAGTAGGAAAGCAACTTAAATGTAGGCTGTTGAAGCGAATAAATATGTGAGTCTATAAAAAAGTAACTTGAAATCAACATATTAAATAACAATATAACGTAAGTGGTACAGAGAAGAGTGCCAGTCTCCATTGAATTCTAAGTCACGGCTATACTGACCAAAGAGAAAGGAGAATTGGATTCTGACTCATAAAGAAATAGAACTTGTGCTGAATGAGCAGAAATTATTAATTGCACAGAAAAGATAATTAAGAAGTTTAGAAACTGACATGAATCTACATATGTAGTTGAATGAAAAATACAGGGAAAGGCATTAGAATGGCTACCCTTTATTAAATTCTGTCTTCTCTCCATATTAGACATTTAACTAGAGATACTACAAGACAGCAGGACTCATTAAACAACAAATTACTAACTCTTATTTTTCTCTCACTGAGATATATGGAAGAAGAATGCAAAGACATTTTATGAGGTAAAAGGGTTCAAGCTTTCTTTTTTCTTCAGGGAGAAAAGCTCTGACATTTTGTATCTCATTTCTTTAGAGAGGAATAGTTCAGCACTGGAACAACCTAATATCCAGCAAACCTGACTCCTGTGCCCACAAAAGGTTCTTCATGGCGAGTTTAGTTACTTCAGTTAATTTTGTCACTGATATTTACAGAGTAAAAATTAAGGACCTTATAGAAATCAGACTTGAAATTAACTCTCCTCAAAGAAAACTGAGTAATACAATAAATCTGTGATTTTCCTAACAAAATATCCTTTACCTCTGAGGTAACACCTTATACCCTTATACTATTTCCAATAACTAACTCCATTGTGACTTGAAATTAACATCCTTACTTCTCTTTATAACTTATCCTCTATGTGAAATTTAAAAAAAATAAAAAAAAAAAAGGAAAGAAGAAACATCTCTCCAGACACTGACAAGTCAGTTCCAATTGCTCTTTCTTCTGAATATAAGGTAGTTTGAAATGCCATGGCTTCCTCTATGGATGCAACATCATCGTGTGAGAACACAGAACATTTGGACAATGGGAAAAGGGTTTCCAAATGCGTAGAAAGTCTATCAGCTAAGATGGACTCGTGGAAGTGTGTTAGAGACATGACAAGCTCATGTGAGCAGCAGTGCTCAGTGATTCCTCGCTGTTGAGGAGAGCAGCCTTTTTGTAAAAGCTTCATGTGTCTTCAGAAGCCTGAAGAAGATTTAGCATCCAGTGAAATTTTCCTCTTCCTTACTCAACATTTGTTATTTCCCACTGGTTTTGCTTGTAATCCCGTTCACAATTCATCTGAAAAACATCTGTTCCTC
This sequence comes from Serilophus lunatus, assembly GCA_013399895.1. Classification (NCBI taxonomy): domain Eukaryota; kingdom Metazoa; phylum Chordata; class Aves; order Passeriformes; family Eurylaimidae; genus Serilophus; species Serilophus lunatus. The sequence continues at coordinate 14,090 of VXBA01002666.1, forward strand.
CTTTTTTTTCTTATTCTTCATACTGCAGTACATACGCTGCTTATGACAAAGGCTTGTGATGGCAAAAAGTTAGAGAGGTTTTTATTAAAAAGCACTGAACTGAATTTGTGAATATTTTGCGGCTAAAGGAAAGTTTTCTTGAGCTTACCTGCTCTGATAATTTTTGTTTAGTTAAGGACCATGTTCATTCACTTGCCTTTCACAGCTCTTTTCTGGACAGAATTTTGGATCTGTCCACATAGGATCAGCTTTTAGTCAGTCATCACCTCTTCTCTAATAATTTGTTTGTAGAATTTTGGATAGGAATGATACTTGGTCCATTCCATACAAATGCAATAAATGCAATAAAGCTTTGTCGCTAGTCTTTCACTCTACTCTTTGCTCACATTTGCCGATTTTGGTATATCAAAGCAATGGAAATTATGCATCCAATTCAGGAAGAACATGAGGGAGGAAAAAAAAAACAAAGACAAAAAAAAAGGGAAGAAGTCTTTTTAGTTATGTTACATTTCATTTTGTTTTAAGATGTGCAAGAGGCAATGCTGGAAACATTGTCCAAAGGAGACAAAGGAAGTACAGTCATTTTGATATATGTCTTATTTTATTAGAAAACAGTACTGTGGATGAATCGGGTTCTGACAGGTAAATAGAGGAACAGTGATATTTTTTGCATGTCCATTCATGTTTTAAATAGCTCCAAAGATGGAAATTCCACAATATTTCTGGTCAACCTTTGCCAGTGATTGATTACAATTACAGTGATTGTTTCCTATTTTTCCCTCTTTTGTTTTAATGGAATTTCCTTTTGGTTAGGATCTTTTTCTTTCTTTGTTTTCCTTGGTCACCCTTTAGATAAGTCTGGTTCTGTGTTTTTTAGTTTCCCCATCAGTTATTAATCCACATAGTTTAAAAGAATCCTGTACACAGCACTCTCAGCTTTGCCATGTGCTCCAGTCCTTTAATCATCTTACTGGTATTGTGCTGATTACTTCCAATGTATCTATATCTCCATATCATCTATCTATATGCATATATTTTGTACTGGGGAGCTCACAATTGGACATAGCACCCAGATATATCTAACTATGATCAGCAGAGGGGAAAGTCCACATTTTTTGATCTGCTGTCAATGTTCTGGCTAATGCAGTTCAGGAGGCTGCCTTCCAGATGATTGGTCCCCAGCTTGTACTGGTACAGGAAGGTATGCCTCCACAGGCTTTTTTTTTTTTTTTTTTTTTCGGGGAAGCATGGGGGTTAATCTATGTTTNTTCCCCAGGTCTCTATGATGTTCCTGTTTTCCTATTTATCCATTGCCTCAGCCTGTAGAGATATGTCTGATGGGTCCTGAGCAGTCTTCTGGGGTGTCAACCATTCTTCACATTGTCCCTGGTGTTCTTGATTTTTGTGAAGTATTTTACATGCTTATAGTAAAGTGAATGAAATATGGTACTTTTAAAGCAACAAAAAATATAGTGAAAGTGTGGAGAGCTTACATAATTAAAGTTATATTACTAAGTTAGATAATAGATAGATAGATAACCAATAGATAACCGTTAAATTATTTAAATCAGATCATTGTCAGATGACTGAATTTGGAGGTCCAGCCATTTATTTCTATATCTACTGAAATATCAAATACCATTATTTCATGGAATATGCTTTATGATGTAATAGCTTCTCTAGTTGCTAAAAAAATCACCAAGTCCTTGCTTTTTTCCTAAATCAAGTCCTCTCAGTCAAGCAGAAGTTACAGTTTCAGAGAGAAATCACTTTACAGTTCAGAGTCTTTCTCATGGAGGAGGACGTACTGCCAAAGCACTGCTTCATTCCAGTCATCTCTGTCTGGTAAAATGTTTCATTGTGCTCCATCAGTGAACAGCATGACTCAGAGCAGCCATGTGGGTGCTCTAATAGACACTGCAGGATACACTGACCCCTAGCTGCTATGCTTCGTATCAGGGGCTAAGTAATTAAAAATGGCCAACTTTCTTTAGCTCAGTAAATTAAATTAATCTGGGAAGATGGGAAGAAGTTCATCGTTGCAAATACATTTTTATCACAGGACTCATTTTTGCTGTCTACCACATGGGATGATATATTACTACTTCATCAGTATTCAGCAAACCTGGCAGAAGACTCACACTCATTTTATTGCCAGAAGTACTGATTCATTTTCTGCAAAGTGGCAATTCCAGATGTATTGTTTACTACAGGAATTGCTTTGGGGAATAATTTTAATAATGGCATGATGTGTGGCTAGGGGACTAATATAACTAGATAGGCAGAAAAAATTTATACTCAATAATCCAAACCAATTGTGACTAATGAATGGTAAATGTAAGCAAAAATGGACCTGATCCTCTGTTGCTTGGTAATTATATGTGGTAGAGAAAGAACAACAGTACTTCCCAGCTTCATGTTTTAGATTTCCAACGGTTAGAAACCACACAAAATGTCAGAGGGTTGTGGAATATTTCCCTCTAGCATGAAGAATAGGAGAATACATGGCTATCGCATTTCTACAAGAGAAAGTTTATGGACAAAGAAACTGCCGGCTGTGCGCGCTTCTTGAAAGACATCCCAAAGGGGATGGGGGAAAAATAGAAAAAAATTCAAAATAAACACTACATATTTTGTTTGTTTTGGGTTTTTTTTCCCAAACAGATGATCAATAAGAAGTCTGCAAAGTTCTTAGATGACAATTTGGATATAAAACAATCTTTCAGATAAGTCTAATCCGCCACAGAGAAGCCAAATTACTTTTTTGCATCAGTGTTCAGTCTGGAAAAAATCAAGAAGGTTCTTCCACTGGAACTGTTTTTTATTGAAGACTCAGCAGTTGTGCCTGAAATTGGCTGTAAAAGGGGTTATGAAGCAGATTGACCAAAAAAAAAAAGCAGTAACAAACTGATACAACCACATGGCATTCACTCAAGTGTTCTAAGGTAACTCAAGGATGAAATAGCTAGATTACTAATGGTAGTTTGTAACTTCTCTCTTCACAACTGTTGTTGTACCTTAGGACTAGGAAATGATAAATGTGATGCCAGAGGGAATCCACAAAATTTCTCTATGTGACAGGTTGACCATGGCTGGCTGCCAGGTGACCAACAAGCCTCTCTATCACTCTCCTTCTCAAAAGAACTGGGGGAGAAAAATGCAACTAAACACATGTGGGTTGAGATAAGGACAGGGAGATCATTCAGACATTACTTCTAGGAGCAGAACAGACTCAACTTGGTGAAATTAATTTTTTATTACCCATTAAACAGATTAGGATAAAGGGAAATAAGAACAAATCTTAAACCAGCTTCCCCTCTTCCGAAGCCCTGCTTTACTTCTAAATTCTCTAGCTCATCCTCCTGAGCAGCACAGGGGAATGCAAAATAGGGACTGTGGTCTGCTCATCGAACTTCACCTTAGCTCCTTCTTCCTGCTCACACTCTTCCTCTGCCCTCATGAGAGAGAGGCCCTTACAAATTTCTGCAACGTAGGTCCTTCCCATGGGCTGCAGTTTTTCAAGAACAGGGGGACTTTAACTTGCCAGGTGTTAACTAGGAACACCACACAGCTGGCACGAGCAGGTTGTTATGGGGTAAGGTTTGTTTTGTTTTTCCATGTGGGAAGCAATTTTTTCATATTTTTGGTTTTTTCCAACATGCTTGTTGGTAAGTGAGGAGTAGGCCCTCCCTGCTGCCAGGGCTGCCTGGAAAGAGCCCTTGTGGCTGTGGGTGCCGGTGTCACCCCATCCAGCCGCAGTCCCGGCGTGTCTGCAGGGTGTCTCCAGAGCAGATTCCTCAGCAGGCCCTGGGTGGCAGCAGCTTCGGGGTCCTGTGGGGCTGCCACTGAGATAAGCTCCTGCCCCACTTCCACCAGACCCACTGTCTCCAAACCTGCCTGTCTTATTCCATCTGCTCCCCACTGGCCCTCACTGGGCTCCACAGCGCCAGGCAGCACTGCCTGCCAGATCCCCGGGCCAAGGGCAGACGAGAGTCGGAGCGTCCGGGGCCTGGCTCAACCTGGTTCCGGTTCGGCTGTGGGGCCGGGGCCTCGCCACAGCCTGAGCCACATGGGCATTCCAGGGAGCTCAGACTGGGGCAGTGGCTGCCCTACTGCCATGCTGTGTTGGTGGTGTTGGTGCTGCATGGGCCCAGTGCTGGGCATGGGCGTGTGGGTCATTCCTGGGACTTCCAGCACAGGGGGCATCCCTGGGATTTCTGGCACACAAGGGATGATGGGATATCAGAAAATGGAAAGACAAGATGCTTTAAAAGGCATCCATACACAACCTCTGGTCTCTTTTGGTGAGGGAAGCGTTCAGGTAAGGTTTGCTTTTGGCAGTGGTGACTGGAACTCACTTGGCACAATTTTTCATCCCTGTCTTTTTGTCCTGGCTGTGGAAGAGAGAGATACAGCAGGCATGTTTCACTCTTTGGCTCTTGGGGTTCTTCAGTCCAACAGTTCAGTTTGAAACAGTATTTTCCTGCTAGTTTCTTTTGTGAGAAACCGTCCCCCCTGACCATTCCTGCTGGTGCACCCCTGGTAGTCAGCAGTGAACAACATTTCTCTGCCTCCAAAGAGTTGCTAAGTGCCCCCTATGGTATCACAGCTATCAATGGACCTAAGGACATATGAGTAAATAGTAGTTGTTTCTGAATCGTTTTCGTTCTTGGTTATTTTTGTGGGGTTTTTTCCTGGTTTTCTTTTTTCATTTAAATACATATATAAATTTATTTTTTATATATATAGTTACATAATAAAAGTTGTTGACTCCCTCTATATTGTTTTGTCTCGTATTATTAAACTAAAGATGCATAACTGTCCACCAAACCAGGACACAGGTCCAGAAGATTCCTAAAACTTCTAGATGATAACTTCATGGTACAGGTACTAAAGAAGCTGACTAGGAAAGATGTCCTCCTTGATTTTTTTTTTTTTTTTTGCTTGTTAACAGAGAGGGTGTAGGGAAAGAAGGTTAAATATAGATTTATTTGAGGAGGGAAAAAGGAAGATTTGCTGCTAGGAAAACTAGGTGTGGGAGAAAATCCTTTTACATAAACAACACTACCTGTTTTTGCCTATCTGTTTTGAGAAGTTAACTCCCCTGTTTCAAGAAGAGATAAAAGTTCTCAAATCTGTCAGAGGGCTTTTGGGGAGAGAAATAAACTTTGAAAGTACAGAGGAGTTTTTTGCTTTGAAATTATGCATATGTGAAAGGTGTCCTTATAAAAGCACTGGAACAAACCTCCCAAGACTGCTCTTTTGCCCAACTACGTGAGCTTGGTAGTGCATCCAGGGATTCTGACTATAATGGGTTTAAAGTTAGGGTGTTCTGTTTCTTGTGGGAAATAGGGGAGGGAAGCATTAAAACCAATTTCTTTTATGTTTTCCCGATTCCCGAGAGCAGAAAGCAGAGCAAAGTCGACCATGCCTCCGGCTGGCTGAGCCGACATGGACTCACCGTCACTGGGCGCGCATGGGTGACTGGTCCCCCTCGTCCTGGAGTGGGGCTGGGGCAGCGGCTGCCATTTTTTGCAGGGTGGCTGGTGGTCTCGCTTTTTCCTCGTGCAGCCAGCAGCGGGGAAGCCCCACTCCGGAGGGAGGAGTGGAGCGGGGTGGCCAGACCCCCCCACCCCATCCTCACGCCACTGCAACAGCAGAGCGGAGCTCAGTGACCGTTCCTGCGACCTCCCGTGTGGCGTGCAAGGGGGGCTCGTCCCCGTGGCAGGGCAGAGGTGGAGCAGTATGGGCAGTATCGAAGCAGCAGAGGCCTGAGCCGAGCTTGGTGGCCTCTTGGACACAGAGCCCTAGCCCCGCACAGCACAGCAGAGCAGCGAGGAGCAGAGCGAAACGGCTGGGTCCTGGCTCCCGCCGCTCCCCTGACCTCCCACGTGGCGGGCTGCAGGTGGCACCGCTCCTGTCCCGACGCGTGCAGCGCGGTTTGGGCTGCATGCGCTGCGTTTTCCCTTGCTGTCTGCCACTCTGGGCTGGAGCTGGGCACAGAAACAGGCAATTCCAAAATGCTGGAAATCAAGTAGATGAGGCAAAAGGCCGGTTTGGCTGAGCTGCAATTTTATTTTGGAGTAAAGGTAAAAAAATGAATATGCCTAGTGGAAGCAAGGTCAGCTGACGCGTGAAGAATACCAACATGCTGCTTGCACTGTAGCAGAAAACTTATGCAGCCAAAGCTCAACTGGGGTTAAAAATGGCAAGTACTGAGAGGAACAATAAAACAAATTAATAGCAAAAGGCAGTGCAGAAATATCATTGGACTATTACAGGATGAGAATGGTTACCGCACAGTCAAGAACATAGACAAGGAAGAGATATTTAATATTTTCTTTGCCTGTGTCTTCAATACTGATGACGGGCTAAGGGGATCCCAGTGCCTTGAGCTGGAGGACTACGGCTGTGAGAATGATAAACTCCTGGTCAACCCAGAACTTCTGCGTCATTTTACTTCTCCAGCTGGAATGCTATAAATCTATGGTGATTGAATCTGATATCAATCTGATGGGATTCATCTGAGAATCTTCAAAGAGCTGTCTGATGCCCTCATGAGACCGCTCTCAGTGATTTTTGAATAGTCTGGAGAGATCTCAAGGGAGAGGAAGCTGGCTAATGTTGTCATAGCCTTCATGAAGGGAAGAATAACCCTGGAAACTACAGGCCTCTCAGTCTCACTTCAGTGACTGCTATAATTATGGAGAAGATTATTCTGGGAGTTACTGAAAGATACCTGAAGGACAATGCAGTCATCAGACCCAGCCAGCACAGGCTCATAAGGGGAAAGTCCTGCTTGACAAACTTAATTTTCTTTTATGGCTACGTAACCCACTTAGTTGATCAAGGGAAGCCAGTTAATGTAATCTTTTTGGATTTCAGTAAAGTTTGATCAGTTTTGATACTGTCTCTCACAATGTCCTTTTGGACAAAATATCCAGGACACAGCTGGATAAACACATCATATGGTGAATGAGCAACCGGTTCGTCGGTTGGATGCAAAGGGTAATAGTGAATGAGGTGACATCAGATTGGTGACCTATCACTAGTGGGGTTCCACAGGGCTCCATCTTGGGATCAGTTGTCTTCAAAGTCTTCACTAATGATTTGGACACAGGACTTGAATGTATATTAAGTTTGCTGATGATATTAAGTTGGGAGGAATGTTGCCTCTCTTGAAGGCAAAAAGGCCCTGCAGAGAGACCTCAACAAATTACAGAACTGGACAATCACCATTGAATTCAATGAAGTGTAACAAGGGAAAGTGCTGGATTCTGCACCTGAGTTGAGCCAATCCTGGATGTATACACAAACTGGGGAATGAGATGCTGGAAACCAGTGCCACGGAAAGGGACCTGGGTGTCCTGGTGGATGGCAAGTTGGATATGAGTCAGCAGTACCCTGGCAGCCACGAGGGCCAACTGTGTCCTGGGGGGGCATCAGACAAAGGATTGCCAGCCAGTCAAGGGAGGGGATTGTCCTGCTCTGCTCTGCGCTGGGGCAGTCTCACCTTGAATATTGTGTGCGGTTTTGGTCACCACAATATAAGAAAGATATTAAACTATTAGAAAGAGTTCAAAGGAGGGCAGTGAAGATGGTGAAAGGCCCTGAGGGGGGACCTTACGGAAAGCAGTTGAGGTCACCTGGTCTGTTCAGCCTGGAGAAGAGGACACTGAGGGGACACTCATAGCTACAGAAACCTTCTTCTTCCCACAAGAAGAGGGAAGAAGCGGGGCAGGCAATAGTTTCTTCTATGTGGTGATCAGTGACAGGGCACAAGAGAATGACATGAAGCTGTGCCAGGTGACATTTAGGTTAGATATTAAAGAAAAGTTTTTCACTCAGAGGATCCTTGAGCACTGAAGCAGCGTCCCCAGGGAACTGGTCAGAGCACCAAACCCGTCAAAGTTTTTGACAACACTCTCAGTTACATGGTACGACACCTGGGGTTGGTCCTGTTCAGGTCAGGACTTGGACTTCAATGATCCTCATGGATCCATTCCTACTCGGGTTGTTCTATGATTCTGTGATTCTAAGAACTGCAACAGCATGGGTCCCTTCCACGGGGTGCAAAACTGCAGGAACAGATTGCTTCAGTGAAGTCCCTACAGGTTCAGTGTTCCTGTCAGAAAATCTGCTCCTGTGTAGGCTTCTCTTCACAGGCCACAGCACCTATTGGGGTCTGTTCTAATACAGGTGCACCATAGGCTTCAGCTTCCTTCAGGGCATCTCGGCCTGCTGCGGCACGGTATCCTCCATGGGCAGTATGTGGACATCTGTGACATCATTGACCTTTATGTGTTGCAGGGTGACAAGCTCTATCATGGACTGTTGGAGTATCTCTCCTCTGAACACCTTCTCCCCCTCATTCTGTGCAGTCTTGGTGTTTGTAGGATTTTTATATTAAATGTATTCTTGCTCCTTTCTCTCCTAGTTGTGGCGCAGCATTTTTACCCTTTCTTCAAAAAGTTACCACAGAGCTACCATTAACATCAGTGATGGGCTCAGCTTTGTCCAGAGGTGGGACTACCTTGGAGCTGGCTGGAACTGGCTCTGTCCTGCATGGGAGCATCTTCTGGTGCCTTCTCACAGTAGTCAGCATCTGGGCACAGACATCTATTACACTGAAAACACAAATGAATAATTGGAAACAGGCTGCGAAAGTAAGCAGCCTTCTCTTGAAGTGAGCAGTGAGTTTAACATAAATTTGTATCGGCAGAATGGTTTTTTACACTTGTTTGCAAGTAACCTGAGAAAAGAGATCAACAGTCAAGTGATAGTCTTCAGGAGTATGAAGTGCAGTGAGGACAGAGTTTGGCTTTGAAAACTTTGATGAAGTTATTAAGAATGTGAATGACAATGTAAAAAAATGGCAGATGAAATATAATGTTGATATATATGTTGAAATACAATGTTGATAAAACACATGGGGAAACCAGTGAAGGGCACTGAGCTGAGCATATTACCCAAGGGAAGATCTTGAGTTTGTGGCAGTCAGTTCTAACGCTCAGTGAATGTGGAAAAAAAGAAATCAGTTGTCAGAAAGTAATAAAGAAATAGAGAACAAAACAGGAAATGTCATTATATCACTGTGTAAGTTCATGTCTCTTGTTCATTTTGAATACTCTATACAATTCTAGTTCCCACACCTCAAAAGGATATAGTAGAATTGGAAAAAGGTCAAGAAGGAGTAAAGCCTCTGATCAAAAGTGTGTAAACTTTTCCATACAAGTAACGATTGAAAAAGGTGGTACTAAACAGTAGCCCTTGTGGAAGAGATGAGATGGTGGATACAATAAAAATCCACAAAAACATGAATGCCACAGACAGTTTAACAGAGATAATTCATTCCTGCTTTCTTCCTATCTACTATCAAATAAAGCTATAAATAAATGGTAAGTAGGTTTAGAATAAAAAGTGGCCTGTTGATTTTATTTTATTTTTTTCCCATGTAACATGAATAATAAAACTGCTTGTCAAAGAATATTGTGGACTATAAAAATTTAAATAGATCCAAGAACTTATTAGATAGTTCTGTGAAAAAAAAGTTCATTAAGCATTACTAAATAGGCAGAGCGCATATGATTCAAGTTATTTCCTGAAATGAGGCAAAAACCCAAAGAACCCAACCCAACCACAAAAATAACAGAAACAGTGAAGTCATATATACTTGTTCCTTTGTTTTGTGATTTCTCCTTATTCCCACTGCTAGTTGAAAAAATATTGGGTATGTTCTTTTGATATGACTTAACATAATCAGTTTTGTATTCTGTTAATTAATTTGTTCACCTGTGTCAGACATACCTTAATTTGGTCAATATCCCATTCTTGCAATTAGATCAATGTAGTGAATAAATTCTGCATGATGCTTCCTGGGGAGAGGAGGTAGAGAGGGGGGTGCTGGTTTATCCTCCCTTGTATCCAGTGACGGGTTGTGGGAGAGTGGTTTAAAACTGCATCACGGGACATTTGTGTATGACAGTAAGAAACTTTTCTTTATTAGGAAGGTGGTCAAATACTGGCTTGCTAGAGAGGTGGTTGATGTCCTAAGCCTGTCAGTGTTTGAGAGGCAGTTGGGCAATGTCCTTAAAAATATGCTTTTAACTTTTGACCAGCCCTGAAGCGGTCGGACAGTTGGACTAGATGATCATTCCAACTGAACTATTCTAATCTATTTGATTCTAAATCTAACTGAAGGATTCTTAACTGTAAAATACTTACCAACTATTTACTTGTCACATAGGTAAAATACCTCTATGCATAACGTGTGGAACATTTCAGTGTCATTTTGAAAAGCAACAACACTAATTAATTTCACAACCGTCAAAGCCCCACATGATTTTGAGGTCTTACAAAGGAGGATGAAGCACAAAACAGTGATAGTTGAATAGTAAGTGCCCTCCATACCTCTCTCTTAAAAAACAAAAAAAAAGCAAAAAGCTAAATCACAGTTTAATTCAAGTGGTCTTAACAACTCAGAAGAGTAAAAAATTGATTAAATTCACCAGAGCAAACCTGTTTTTTTCAGCTCCTGGTGTTATATAAAACACACAAACAAATTTTCCTAGATTTTTCTGTTTACATTAGAGCTTTTTGGTTAGCTTGGAAGAATGGCTGAAGAATTCTCTCTGAAAGCCATCAAACCATAGTAAGTAAAGCTGAGCATGACAAGACAGTTTCTGATAGTTATATTAGGATAAATCTAGACTAGTTGCCTTGATCTTTTTCACTAGTTGACATCGAAATCTGTCTCACTAGGCTGATTTTCTTTAGAAGAAAAAAAAAGTAATAAAAATATCTTGTTCTTTAAACTCTTTTCTCACTCAGATTATTCTGAGCATCTCCTACTTCTTCCAAGGTATTAGAGCCAAACATAATCATACCTAAAAGACCAACATATCCACTGTTGTTCAGCTGCTCTTCTTCAGTGTTCTTCACTCTGCTGGAAGTGAGATTACTTTGTCAGCAGGAGATTTTCTGCTAAATCCATTGAAAAGCTGATGTTCTTGAGGAATCTTTTACATAATACAGAAGAATCAACAGAGGCAAGTGTCAGAAGAACCTGGGCCATACTGAAAAGGTTATCAATCTCAAGGCGTGCTGATAGTTTTGAAAGTTTTAGTTAAAGATTGTTTTTCACATTTTGCAATTCCTCTTGATTTATTTTTTTTGTTATTCTATACATTTTTTTGGACATCAATGATATGCAAGTTGTACACAGCTAGGTCACCTATCTGGCTATGTTTTTATTTGCATTCTGTAAATAAAGGATGTAAACTTCAAAATAAAGAGTATATTATATTCTATTTTCCAGTCCTATACTTTTTCCTAAGTGATTCCTATGACGAAAACAATTCTCATCACCTCTTATGAGCCTCACAGATATTCCTTTATTTCCTTTATTCTATTAGTTAGTCTAGGCATTCTTTCAGAAAGTTGTTTCTTGATTCTCAAAAACAGATCAAGGCTCAACAACAAGCAGAACAAATTAGATTTTAGCAGATATATCTGGCTGTGGTAGATGGAGATTATAATCAGTGTTAGAGAGACTGGGGCAAAACTATCACTGTATATCTGTGACCATTGTTCAGGATTTCCCAGTTTAGGGTTTCATACAGATAGATGTTTAAAAATACTAAAGGTTTTGAGTAAAATACTGTTGTGTTGGTTTGGTACTTTTTTAAATGGCAGACACAGTGCCAATTTAAAACAATGTCCATTCTTATTCATGTAAGGAAAACAATCTAATTACAATTTTTAACAGCAACCATATTATAAATAAATCAATTCTATGTATCCACTAGGAAACAATGCATGTCCTTTACTGAATCTATATTTTTGCTAGGTTTCAGATAGCTTTATTTTTTTCATCAAATAATGTCTAAGAAAAGATACACATTTTTTTAGGGCACAGTCTTAATGAGAAAAGGTGTTAAAACACATTTCTCTCAGCCATTATTAGACAAAAGGTTTTTCTTGAGTCATGAAGGTGCAAACATAACAATGTGAAGTGTTCTGAAGAGAACACCGTCTTATATTGGGCAACCCTAAAATTTTATAAGGCTTTAATAATACTTTGCCCTGAATTCTAAAGAAGCATCCATACAGATTTCTTAATTAGTAATTTTTCAAATAATGAATAATTAAATAATAATGATAAAACCTCTCATATCATTTTGAATGCTAGCTTTTATTTAACTGACCTCTTTTTTTTTTTTTTTTTTTTTTGCCATTCTTTAAGTAGATTCATTTAAAATCCTGGATTAAAATTAAATTAAATTAAAATATCTCCCATATTATCGAAGTGGTTTATAGAACCTAAATGTCTGATTTCTATTAAGCATTAACCTTAGACATTAAAGAGGATAGAAAATAGAGTAAACAAAATCATAAATAAAAATTTTATGTATAGATTATAGATTATGTGCTGATTTGAACTAATTCTGTGTTGTTGTGCTATGAAGGAAACTCTCCATGAAGATTTTAGTTAGAGTGAAGTTGGATAATATGAATGTATTAAATGGCACTTTCAAAAGGAACTTCTTAAAATCAATGGGTTTGGAGGGTCTCTAAACCTCCATCTCTATGGATCAGCCCAAGAAGCTGGAAAAAATACGCAGACTTCTGAGTAGGAAGACTTTTTCTAGTTAGTGAGCTGACCTGTGCCAATGAGTGCCATAGTCACCATAAAAAGAACAAACACACAAGATCTGAAAGCAAGATTGCCATCCTCGGGAGTAGTGGATTTTCAAATCTACTCAACTCTGTCATGGAACAGCATCTTTGGGATTAGTATTTAAAAGATTATTTTTTTTTTAATATGCCTAAACAATCTTTTAAGACAATTGAAATAATAATTTTTATTCTAAGATTTCAACAGTCATGATCATGAACTAAGAACTGAAAATATTTAAAGCATGCATATTTTATTTCTGAGTCTCTTTTTATGTCTATTATTGTTCAAATATTTGTCTAATGAACAAACTCTAATAAAGTTATAATAATTTATCAGGCTTTTGATTAGTACTAATTCTAAATTCTTTTATTTGATCACAGTTGGGTAAAAAAAACCAAGAAATTTATTTTCATCAGAGTTCAATTAATCTATAAGAGACATTTTGTTTATTACACTTTGTTATTAATGACCAGATTTGAGACTGCTAGTTTCTATCTGTTTGTTTAGGAACTCATACTTAGAAAACATATTTCCTCTGAAATTTTACCTAAAATTTTACTCTGGATTCAAATATAAAATCTTATTGAGCTTTATATGTGTATTCTTGATTGTTTCTTTGTTGCCAGAAATTCTTTGCAAAGTTGTCGCCAGTTGCCTGAGGGAAGAGACTGACCCCTGCCTGACTACACCCTCCTTTCAGGTAGTTATAGACAGCAATAAGGTCACCCCTGAGCCTCCTCTTCTCCAGGCTCAACAACCCTGGCTCCCTCAGCCACTCCTCATAAGGCTTGTGCTCCAGTCCCTTCACCATCTGTTGTCCTCTGAACACGTTCCAAAACCTCGACAACTTTCTCAAACTGAGGGGCCCAGAACTGGACACAGTACTCAAGATCAGGCCTAACCAGTTCCGAGTACAGGGGAAGGATAACTTCCCTAGTCCTGCTTACTGCACGATTCCTGATGCAAGCCAGGATGCCACTGGCCTTCTTGGCCGCCTGGGCACACTCATGGCTCACGCCAAGTCTCCCATATATGATAAATATATTTCATTCTATTCCTTCCATTACTTTTAACATGAATTTTTATAAAGTAAGCACTGACTTCTGATGTAACTTCTGTCATCCAACAATCAAGTTCTTGATTTATTTTATTTCTTTCTCTATGTACATTCCAATTTAAATTCCAATTCTTTATATGCTATTCTATATCCAGGTTCAAATGGAGATGAGTCTGTGTGTATTTTCTGAAATTATAGAGCCCAAAAATATATTTTTTTTTTATTTATCTTAATTTGTTGTATCTGCCATCTTAATGCCAATTAGGAATAATTTAACATTTTAATTTTCGTTTATGTATTTCTTTATCTGAATATTTATTTATGTAGAGTAAAAAAAATGAATTTATATAATTTCAAAGATTACTTTCTTCAAGCAGTACACCAAAAAACTCAAGCGTTATAATTACAAGACATTGTCTTTTTCTCAATGCAGAAAGAAAAACTGTGGTTATTTGACTTATATAATTTCTTTGGTCTTGTTCTCAGAAACATTAGAATTTTCTTATAGTAGCAATATGGATAACCTGTACACTGTGGGATAGGTGTGTGATTAATGTTCCTTTCCCAACTGCTATTTCTGTCAAGCATTAGCTCCAGATCATTTAAAATAATTCTAAAAAGGAATACCAAATGTAGAAAATTCTATGTTTTCTGGGACAATATTTCTGGATAAAAAAAGAAGAAACATCTGAAAAATTAAGACTACACTACTAAAGTATTATAAGTGTCAGTTTCCATGCCTCATGAGCTTAAAATTCTGTTACTCAACTACATCAACAAATGTATCCTGTTTTCAAAACAGTTAGGACTCTAAATTTTATAAAGTGCTGCACATAAGTCAACTTCTGATTGTTTATTTTTTTGGTAAAAAGGTGAGGTAAACTGTAGAAGGATTTTGGTTTTTTGGTGGGGTTTTTTTTGGGTTTTTTTTGTTTGTTTGTTTCATGTTTTTCCAAATGAAGAGTTGGTTAACTTTTCATTTAAAATATGGTTAAATAATAGAAATTATTTTTTCTCATAATCTTATGATTTCTTTGACTTTAAGAAAGAATAGCTTTAGATAAAATAGTTAGAGTATTTCTGTTATTTTTCTTTTGTGTCAGAGACTGTATGTCATACAGATTTTTTATGGTATACTTCACCAGAATTCTTGGGCATCACATGTAGGATTCTGAAGTCAAATATTCAAATTCAGTCAGTAACTAATGTGTGGGTTGTGGGTCCCAGGAAACATGTAACTCATAGTCCATCTCATATTTAATTAGGATAATAGTTGTGAAACAACCTGAGTGTACTACTGTTGTTCATTTTGGACTGATTTTGAAACATACTTCATTTTGATAGGACATGGTGTTGTTAGTTTGTATCAACTGGACTAATTTAAGGGATTTTTTTACAATTTTGGAGAACTAGACTTTGAACTTACATTTCCTTTGTCATAGCAAAGACAACAAGCAAGCAAAAGGTCATATTCTAGACTCAAATGAGAAAAAGAACATTTTTTCTGGTGCAATCTACTACAAGCTTTTTGGTGCAATCTTCTATGGAAACTCAAATTTTACTTTGCAGAGGTGATCACTGAACTCAGACACACAGCTCTGTTTAGTGAAGACCACTAATCAGAAGAACTGCCAAGTCTCTCAGTTAACGAGACAAACTTATGGTAAGACTTCATAGACTGTCAGGAAAAGTGTCACCAAAACTGAGTCAGCAATTCTGTAAAGTGAAGAAATAAAACAAAGGAGGAAGATAAATTAGGAATATTTGAGTTCTCAGAAAAAAAATAGGGCAAAATAATCAAATTTAAAGATTGACCTGAAAATAGGAAGGTATGACAATGTGTAGTGGGTTGAAAGGCGAGGGGGGTGCAGGGGGGGTGCTGGCGGGTTCTTGGAGGGAGCGGGGAGGGGGAATGGGGACGGGATTGCCTGTTTTTGGTATAAAACGCTATTTTTTCAGGGTTTTTTTTTGCTTCCTTCCCTGACTCACCACTGCTTTTTCCCCGGGGCCAGCTCCCGGGGTGTGTGGGGCAGCTCCAGGAGCCCGCGGGGCTGGCTCCCAGGAGCCCTCAGTGCCGGTGCGGGCTTCCCCCCCCTTGCGGCGCCTGCAGGCGGCGGGGGGGGGGAAGCTTGGTGTGCAGCCCCAGCCCGGCCATGCGGGCGGCGGCGGGGCGGGGAGGGGAGCTCGGCTGGTCCCGCCAGCACGGTCCCAGCAGCCACACTGTTGCAGGTCAGGTCCTTTGCCCGGAGCTGTCCCAGCGCCAGGGAGGGGAGGCCACTGCATCTTTCCTTCCTCTCCCTCGGGCAGTCGCCTGTTTCTTGGGGGCCGGCAGTGGTTTTGCGGGCACGATGCTGCTGTGGGGGTGCCCTGGTGGCGGCACCGGTCCCACGCTGCCGCGAGGAAAAGCCGACGAGAAGCCCACGGTGCCAGCGGCCTCGGGAACAGCCCTCGTGCGGCAGGAGGGGCACGGTCACTGCCCGGGCAGCTCCTGTGGCCCCAGTCAGCCCCAGAACACTCCTTTTGTGGGTTTCTGTAGTCAGCGGATGCTCTGGGAGGCACAGCCATCCCGCGGCTGGCAAAAGATGGCGCCGGGAGGCTGTTGGCTCACAGATTTTGGCAGGAACCGCCATTTTGTTGGAGCCAAGAGCCTTGAATGGGGAGGTGGAGCCCAGAGCGCTGGGCAATCCGAGGCGGCAAAACCAGGAAGAGGACTGTGAGATTCACATGGGACTTGGAGAGCTTAAAAGCCCAAAGAAATGGAAGTTCACTCTCTTTGGCTTCCTGCAAAGCTGGAGAGCACCAGTATGGCTTCTCTTCTCCAACTCCCAGGCCTTGTGGCTTGACTCCGCCCACCTCCATCGGCATTGGAGCCACACGAGCACAACTACAGGTTGAAAGTTTCCCCAAATAATATCCCGGGTTGAGGGGAGAACCTTTCACTGTGTTGTGTTTTGCAGAGATTCCAAGGGCTGGGAGTTGGCTACCACCAGAGAGAGAGAAGAAGGAAGTGGCTCTCCCTTCTCACTGCTTCTCTTTGGCCAGCTTTGTTTTCCTTTTTTTGTGTTTTTTGTTGGGTGTTTTTTTGTGTTGAGTCTGGGGTTCCTTTAAACTATGTTTTCCTTTGTTTGAGCTCCAGACAAATAAAGTGTTTCTCTGTTGTTAAATCTCTGTTCAGTCTTCTCATCACTGCTCAGTGTGCTCCTTAGTAAAACACAGTGGTGCTAAGCCACCACACAATGGTAAAGAAATGGAGGGATGGGAAAGAAAAGGGAAAGGAATTTCAAAAGAACTTATATTAAACAAAATTATAGAAATTAAATTACATTCAACTGTACAAAAGTGTAGAATTTTCTCCCTCAGAGGGAGATTGGTATTAGGAAACAACATTGGGGTAGAAAAGATATTAGTGAACCAAAACTAATACCTATGTTTTTTTGTCTAACATCATCCCTAATATAGAAATTAATATAATTTCCTCCCTATGAAAGACAAGTGTTTCTGTTTCAAATTCTTTGACAAATAACATAGTAACTAAAAGATGTCACTAGAAATTACTGTGGTTAAAAAGCTGAAATACAAATATTTCAAAAGCCAATCTCCATTTTTGCAACATTCATTCAAAGATGGAATCATATGTTTTTGGATATGACAGAAATAAAAAAGAAAACAGATAGTAACTGGACTAGTACAGTGTTTAGTACCTAAACTATTCTTCTGGCATAATTTAAGAATATAAATTCTCTGTTGTAGCAACTTTCAGTGATTTAAATTCTCATATATGCCCTCTTTCTACCTTTGCTTTTAGTTTATTAAATCTTCAGATATTTATTGCATTTTTCAGTCACGGCAGGAATTCTTGAAAATGTGTAATTTCTCAGGGAGACATTCTAATATGATGAAGAGCAAAAAAAAAGTCAAGTTACAGATTTCAAATTCATTTGTGTTTTGGACCATGGAGGCTATTATTTGCCATCATAAGTTCTGTGTTGATCAGTGATTATAGGATGACAAATGATTCTCAGAGCACAGTAATTCAGCTTTCATTTGTTTAAACACTGGTGTATATGCCTATATTATATCGCTCAGGGCAACCCTGAGGCAGCCTTCAGGGTAAGTTTTCAATACTACAAGGCTGCACATGTGGCTTCATGTGGAGTCAGCAACTTACTGAACCTTGTCCAACTGTCACTATCTTGTTATCATAGTTTTAGTACCATACACAGGCCACTAATTTAATGGAGATATGTGAGATATACCAAAACCTAGTTAGTAAGATATCTTTAGAAAAGACTTCCTTACAAATTTTCCCAAAATTCCTTTCATGATCCAGCTCTTTTATTGGCTGATAAATTAGTTTCCAGTCAATCCCAAATTCCTTTTAGCAGATCAGTTACTTTTCTGCTATGGGCTTCATGATAAACAGTTTGTTTGGGCTATTTACTGCTTATGTTGAGACTCTGGCAATCCTTATCAGAGGATATTTTCTCTGCATGTCTGAGTGAATGAAATTCGCTAAATTACAGAATAACACAGAACCAGTAATGAGCAAATAGCAAAGAGTTTTCTATAAATTTTTATTAATTTTTCTGTTTTTCTGTTAAATAAATACTTCTGCAAGAATAACTGAAAATTCCAGAGCCAGAAAGCATCTACCAAATTTTTTGACCAAGTTTCAACTAATTAGTAATAACCAATAACATAACTGCAGAAATTTCAATGTATTCAGTTTTCACTGAGAGAAGAAACACATTACCTTCTTTTCTTTCCCTTTTCAATTTTTGCCTGCTTTTTTTTTTTTTTTTATTTGAGTGACTTCTTAATGCTGGTTTCATTTAAAAGCTAAAAAGGGGAAAAATTGGGACAAAATGTTTACAACTGAATAACAATAATAATATAAAAGGTATATCTTTGTTTTGTTTCTAATAGTGGGACAGCTATTATGGATTAAAGAATTCTTAAATTTATTAGAAAGCTTCAACCCTCAGTGATCATGTCTAACTGAATGAAGCAATAAAGAATGACTCAAAGAAAATTTTGTCTCTAAAGACTATTAACTCTATTTAATAGACTAAATTAAATGACACAATAAGTTCTCATATGCATCCACATTACTCTCAGAGTGATACTGTTCTGATTCATTCAAGGAACACATATTTTCTGCTTTTTTAAAAGTTAAAAAGAGAAATTGGTTTACCACTTATGTTTGAAAAGCAGAGAAGCTTATAAATGGAATAGCCAATAACTGCAGTAGAGTACATAGTGAAATTCAGTATGATTGTTGTAACAATTTTTAAGAATAGTTTGAGGAAGAGGGTGAGCAATAAAACCATTCAAAATATTTTTGTCATTGTGCTCAACTAGTAAGTAAACTTCAATATTTTTTATAAGGATGTGAATGGTACCTTCTCAGGCCTTGTAGCACAATACAAAGGTACTTTAATATACTGTAAACCAGGTTTCAGTCAAAATGAAAAGCAACATGAATCCAAACCTGACTTTTCATATGCTTTATTATTATCACCCACTAACTTGTTAAACAGCACTTTATTGTCTTTAACAGCTCCTTTGACAATAGTCCTCTTTCATGCATGTGTGGGTATGCTCACTGCAATTACAGAAAACATCAGAGGCTTCAAATATGTCCACCTTTTGCTCCTGCTCCATAATGTTTTAATAGAGTACAGAAAGTACAGAAACTGAAAGCTACAGCTCTTGTGACAAATCTTGGAGTCTTGGTGTCTGCATTCAATATGGTCAAAATAGTTAAAAAAGGTAAATAACATGAATTCACTTACAGACAAATCTAGACTATGAGCACATGCATCAGGAACACATTAGCAAATAGTAAAAAAGTTATTTATTAGGGAAAAAATATAACATTCCCGGCAATAATGAATGTACACTTCAGAGCATACGCAAACATAATTATACAGAGGTCATGCTTTGCTATTTTTTGATTCATAACAATACCTATACATCTTTCATGCAAATAATTATAAGGCTAAGACTGAGAATGCAGGAAGCTTAGCTACTTTAGTAGGGACACAGCTGAAGTTCTGTCCTTAAGAATATATGTGATTAGTACTTTGCTACTGAGGGAATAAGTAGGATGCCTGCAGTTCTTCAAGGCATACCTATGTTAGTGTATAACAGGAATATGTAGATGAGGAAACATTCAGGTATGGCATCAAAAGATATATGGAATGGAATGGATAATGACTGACATTTGAGTATGTACAGTAAGCAAATGAAGTATATAAATGAGCAAAATACATGCTAGATGCCTGTAATGAAATTCATCTGTAATGAAACAAATGAAACTGATGAAAATGATACACTGAGAAAATAATGATTCAGTGAAGCTTTAATCTGAGTGGGTGCATGTCTGTGCTGTTCTATGCTACAGGTATGGATAGCTGTGCCATCAGACCTGTGCTGTGCTGTGTGTATCCCTTGGTTGCAGGATAACTTTAGCCCACCCAGGGTAGCACAGGAGCCTCTAGGCAGGTCCCAGCCAGTAAAAGCAACTACACCCATTGCATGGTCTTGCCTTTATATAAAAGTGTCTCAACAAACTCTCACATGAACATCTTTTCAATTTCACAGTAGAAAGTCTTTCAAAGATATCTTGTAAGAGCTCGAAAAAATGAGATGGAGTAACTTTTTTATGGATGAGACCTGCACAGTGGCCAACACCTTTATTGGAAGCTCATTCGGCATCTCAAAATTTAGCATCTGAAGGGACTAAGATTATCTCTGTCACCCTCTATTTTTTTATAACTGTAACTATACCTTATAGCTATGGCTTTAATATATGGTGACTATATTAATGTTAACAAAATTAAGAAATGGATTTTCAAATCATACTTAAAGAAATACAAGTTCCTTTCTTACAGAAATCATAATGAACCAGGACCTTCTGGTGCAAAATAATTCTTCATAGATGAAAACAAGAATTTGGAAAATTAAAGATACGTTTTTATATAGAGAGAGCAATGGCTTGAATTTTTGAGAGCCGAATAAAAAACTTCAGTGATTTCCTTTAAGTCTGTGGTAGATAGTTGGATGACATCCTCTTTGATGGAAGAAATAAACTGACTAGTCAATCTGAACTAGCTTGCGGAGAAACTGCAGCCCTAGAACACCAAAAAGGAAAACAAGAAAATCCAGATCCCATGAGAAGAATAAATCATTTTACTCAATAATATAAGAATACAAGAGTTTAAAATATAGATAAACATGGGAAAAAATGATTTTATGTTGTATAAACAGGTATCAGGTAGGGATGTACTACTGGAGTGTGGCGATGAAAGGAGAAGTAGGTAAGATTGTAAAGCACTGTGACTGCTTTTTTTTGAATTTTTATTTCAAATTCAAAATCGTCATGTAAATAGCATTTTGTTTCATACCTTTTCATTTCATTTACATTCACAAGATTATAGATATACTTAAAAAGACTAAAATTTATATATCTACAAACATTAGTTCTCACTCAAATATGATTAAGCTAATTAAACCCAAGTAGTTCCTGAAACCAAGAACATAGCAGGATTTATAAAACTGTTTTGATATATAATGGGTATAAAGAGTGTCCTGAGGTCTTTAAAATAGGAATTAAAGCAATGGAATGGGAGAAGGGAGAGAGAGACATATAAAGAGATGAAAATTATTACCTTGCATAATTTTAACCAAATTGTTGAGATCCTTACTGATGTTTCTCAAGATGATTGGCCAGGAAAGACCCATAGGCAATAAATTATGGGAAGATAATGCTAATTTCGGCACATAGTATCCAACAAATATAATGAAAATGGTATTTTTATCTACAATCAAGCTACATGTCATTAAAATAGAAAGAGAAATAGAGTGAATACCGTTAAATATGTGTCAGTAGCAGTATGTATTTTGTGGACAAATGCATATGTCCAGCATACAATCCCAAAATGGATAAATGGTAATGAAAACTGTCATCAGAAACATAGAAGGATCACAGGCTAGATGAGAACTGGATTTTAACAAGCCAGAAGAAAACTACTTTTAGGAAAAAGTGAGGCAGAGGGAATTCTGTCAGATAAAGAGCAATGCTGATGAAAGTCTTATAGGCACCTTGAACTGACATTTAATCAAGATCATATTTTTTCTCTTTTTTTACACTGTAACTTCAAGAAATTCACTCAGCTTGTTCTGGTTTGGGAAAGAAATCTTCAGTATAGTTAATTTGTTGTGAATTTCTCCTTCTGTTCTTAGCATATATATACTGCTGTAATATGCCAAAGATATTAACTGAAGAAACAACTTGAAATAAACCAAGAAGCTTTCAGCTGTCTAAACACAGGCATCTAGTGTTCTTTTAGGTTCTATTGAATACCTTGCCAGCTGTGCAGCTGCAGCTTCAGAAGGGCAAAGCTCTCCCATGAAGACAGTTTTGCATATGCCAGCAGATGTCACATGATAGCGTAGACCATTTTGAAATGGCGCATCTATGTCCAGTCAAGTTAATTCCTTCCTATCTGATTTGGATGCCTAGAAAATTAATGAGTAGACAAAATGATTGTGAAAATTAGACTTTTTTTTTTCTCAATTTTTCCTTTTCTTTAATAATTTATGAAGAGCATGAATATTTTCAATCATTTTGTTGAGCACAGCTGAAATCACTAATATCAGTATGAAATAATGAAAGATGATGAGATGGAGTAACTTGTTCAATTCTTGCTTTTGTTATGATGCTGAACCTGCTGGAGTCAACTCCTTTTAACTTCAAACAATCTGCTTTTCCACTTGCTATTAAAAATGAAAAATGATTCACTGTTCAGAAAAGATTATTGAGACACTAAACACAAAGTCAGATTAACTGCAGGATTAACATCATGGGGTTAAAATCCCCCAGTGCTTTGGCTTTACAAATATATTTTATTTCTTTTGTTAGAAAAAAGTCTCTATAGGGTCCTTATGCATGTCAGTAGAGTGAAGGAGAGAAGGAAAGTTGAGGGGAATGAGGATGACTTGAAGGAGAGAAAGTACTGAAATAAAAGCTAAGGTTAAAAAACCCCAGGAATTCAGTGCAGGAAATTAAGTGGGTCATGCATATTCTAGTATATATTTCTGAGGGGTAGAGAAAGAAGTATTAGTGGTATGGCCATGTGGATGAACTCTGAAGTAAGAATTGGACAAAGAACCAAGGGTCTAGTAGAATAAAAGCCAAGAACATCAATCATCTGTGATAGATGGTAGAACTGTTTAATTTGTTTCCCACAGTTTGCTTTATGGAACTACTCCGCTCTGATGGGAACAGGAGGTCACTGCTTTCCCAGAAAACAACTGTGAATGGTCATCTCTGGGAAAGTTTAGAAGCAACCAAGAAGAGGGGCAGTGAAGAGGGACAGCAAAGAGGGACATTGTCACATAGGCGCAGAGAATGTCTACCGATTTATTGTTGTGGGGTTTTTTTTAATGCAGGAAAAGAGAGCAGTATTAATGCAAAGTCAGAGAAGTTGAGCCCCCATCATACCCTCTCATAAGAAGAAAGGGAAGAGAGGTCAAGAGCAGTGCTGAAAGGACTGAGTGGACACATTATTAATGCAGATAGATTAGAAGTCTGTTGAGAGTGCTGACAGTTCAGCATTTGATTTTGAAGGAAGATGAAGGAAAAAGAAGTGTCAGATTGGCACTGCAGTGGTTCTGCACTGATTAAGTACTTAGTGAAGGGTTAAGTACTTAGAGCTCCCTGAGAAATACACTCTGGGTTAAGTGCACTCAGTATATGACTCAGTGAGCCTTACACAGCAAAAAAACCTCAGTTATTGAGGCTGTGGCAGGTTGCGCTCTGCAAACTTAGTATATCACATAAAGCATGAAATTTGTTAATGAATTGCAAAAATAAGTGAGTTTGTTTATTTATTAACATCTGTTCCTTGTATCTTTTTGTATTTATAATCTTCAATTTGACAGTCAAATAGAATATTATTATTTATCTATGAAGATACAAAGACTAATAATGAAAATTTAGGGCCAGGGAATATTTTGTTTCCCAAACACTTCTGAGTAGCCAAAAGCACAGCTACAGAAAGCATTTTTGCATCATCATGCTTGAATAATTTACATATTTTCTATAGATATGTCAAAGCTCTGGGTATTTATTAAAATATTCTCTATTTTACCTATTCTGTGAAGACTTTTTCATTGCTATACGCCCATTGAATATATATATTTCATATATATTTCATTGCATTCCACACTAAAATACCTAAAATTCCTTTGTCAAAAGATTCTCATCCTTTTATTTTATGCCAAAACCCAATGTCATATTTGTTTCATATTCATCAATGCTCTTTAAACGTGATATCCTTGCCATAAAGCCCCTTGTACTTTAATTACTATTCATTGGCAGAAGAACTTAGTAATTAGCCTTGAGGTGAAATCTCTCAATTTGACTGATTAATCAGATTTTGAAAAAAAAATCAAAGATTATCATGGTCAGAAAAAAAAACCCCGGTGTTACTGCAGTGCAGTTACAGATGCTTTTATTCTTTTGTTTGTAAGTACTGCTATACTGGGTTTACTTGGCAAGGTTTTTGTTGAGATGGGCTGCAGGTGTGACTTCTGTCAGAAGGGGTCATGGACTGCCTCTGTGACAGGCACAACCAGTTCTAGTCAGTTCCAAAACAGACCCACTGCTGTACAAATCTGTGCCCACCAGCTAAGCTTGATGCTTAAATATGTGAAAACATATTTAAGAAAGGATAAAATCCACAGCACAATCCAAGCACACTCCTGGGAAAGGACTGGGAAAAATGTAAGCGAAACAGCCCTGCAGACACGAAGGTCAGTGAAGAAGGAGGGGAAGGAGTGCTCCAGGTGTTGGAGCAGAGATTCCCCTGCAGCCAGTGGAGAAGACCTCAGTAAGCAGTTTGCCACCCCTGCATCCCATGGAGGACCAGAGCAGAGAATGTATCTATGCTGCAGCCTGTGGCAGAGCCCCCACTGGAGCAGGTGCCCTGAAGAAAAATGCAACCTAAGGACAGGCCACACAGGACAACATTTTCTGACAGAAACTGTAGCCTCTAAAGAAAAGCCCACACATGAACAGACTTCCTGGCGGGAACTACAGCGCATGTTGCAACGTTGCTGAAGGGCTTAACCCAGAAAGCACCCATACTAGAGTTGTTCTAGAATAACTGCAGCTCATACGAATAACCCACAATGGAGCAGTTTATGAAGGACTGTATTTTGTGGGAGGGAATCCATGTTGAGCAGGGTAAAAGTGCAAGAAAGGAGTGGCAGAGGTGAGGTGTTACAAATTGATGGCGACCTCCATTCCCCATACTTCTGCACTGCTCAGAGGAAAAAGGTAGAGGAGTCAGGAGCGAAGCTAAGCCCAGGAATAAGGAAGGGTTGGAGGGCTAGCTGTGTTTATTTCTGTCTTTGTTTCTCAATGCACAAGCCTTTTAATCTTTTCTCCCCATGTCCTGTTGAGGAGTGAGAGACTGCTTTGGTGGTCATCTGGAAGCCAGCCAAGGATAGCTCAAAACACTAAAAGGGGTAACTGGTTATCAATAACATAATCAGGTCATTTCTTCACAAAAAATCAATCAGAAAAATGCTAGTTATATATTCTCTGGTAGTTTTATATTATTTCTTTTAATAATTAAAATGAGATATGAATTAAATATTGATCCTAATAGTAGCCAAAAGGCATCTGGCCTCTTGGTGACTGACAAGAAAATGCTATTTTGTTCACAGCATTAAGTCTGCTTATAAATTATTTCATATGCCTACAGCCTCAATGACATACTAGAAACAGTATTTAATGATAAATATAAATATGATAGAGACACATAAGGTGAATTTTGTGTTGTTTTGATTGTCTTACCAATAAACTGAATTGTGTAGACAATTTTTCTGTTCTTTTATTATTATTTTCTATTGTGCTTAATGTGCGGCAGAAACACTAAGGTTGAGATGCTTCATCTTGTAGTGTTTAAAAAAGTAACATGAAACAATTCTACACACAGTGCTGAAGTATAAGTTCATAGGTAGAGTCATATCAACGTTAATACTTCTTTGATTAGGTTATTGTGCCAGCAATTAAAATGCTGGATAAGGAGTTTTTCTCATATTCTTTTTCTTGCATGAGTCCAGAGCCTCTTAGCTCCTGAAGAAACATTTACAGCAGGTAGACAATTATATGTGATATAGGTGACTTTATATTATGCACTCTGAGCAAACCAGGTTTGATCAGAACATAACAAGCACATGGAGCCTCAGGCAGAGGGAAATCTGTTCACTGAATCCCAAACACAGAATAGCAGATTCTCTTGTGAATGATAGAGCAACAAATTCAGACTTTTCCTGTCACTACAAATGTATACAGTAAAAAATTGCATTGCTTACCTTTCATATGCTCAGATGTCAGGACAATGGAAAAGATTTAGAATTAATTTCAGACAGATTTTCTCTTTCACTATTAATACAGAACTGATCATATTTTCTTTAGTTTTTTTAGAATCTCATATTAAAAGTCACATATATGTTGCTTTCTCACTTCTGTGTGAGAAAATTAGTCAGAAAGACTTTACTCTTGAAAAGTCTTCTGTGATCTCAAAAATGTTTATTTGTCTTGCCTCCATCATAATTTTTTAATGTATTTTTTCTGATTATTTAGTATGACTACCTTATAGTTATTAACATTTTATTATTTTAATTACCTTAATTTCTTTTATTTCTCTGTCCACAATTCTAGTTTCTTCATCTTATTAATTCTTCAATTAAATCTCTCTTCAGTTTGTCAAGATTTTTCTAGAAGTTCACATTTGCCTGCTTACAGAAAATTCAGTATTAACATCTTATTCATTACCAATTCGTCGTCATGTCTCACCTTGAAGTCCCGTTGGAATCTTGTCTTTAGTTTTCTATCACCTTAATCTCAGTCTTGACTTAGCATTGCTAGCTCCCTTATTTCTCCCCTCTAATGGACACATAAGAATTTGCAAATCACTTTTCCAGATGTTTGCAACTTTGCCTCCTTCCAATCGTATGATTAATTTTAGACTTTTACCATTGTTTTCATATTCCTTCCTTCAGGTCAGTAAGAAAGCCTTGGTATAATTCTGAGAAAATAACTGACGTTCCAGACAAAAGAAATGCAGTAAATCCACTTTATCAAGGATTCAGTCAAGTGGATGATATAGTTCAGTCAGGTAACACAGTTCAACAACAGCGAATGAAATTTAATAAAAATAATTACAAAACAGATAAATAAACAGCTGAACTAAAACCAGCAAGTTTTTCTTAAGAGGGATCTACTATTTTGTAGCAAGATTACTCATGTTGTTATCTGAGGTCTGTTTTTGAGACCAAGTTTATGTAATATTTTCACTGACATTCTTGGAAGAAAATATAGGCAAGATACAGTGACATTTGCAGATAACCACACATGTGAAAACATTGTCAGCACAGAGAAACTTTGGAATGTCATAAAGGGAGAAGAGGGTGATCTTCAGGGCAAAAGTAGTAGAAAATCTATGAAATTTAATAGGTGAAAGTGATGCCTTAAGGGCGACAGATAAAAAAATTGAAAAACACGGAGTGAAGGGGAGAAGCAACTTTACTGGTCAATGCTTGGTGGTCCAAAGAGGAAAATCATAACAATCTCCCCTTTTTTTATAACATCTAGAGTGCCCATCCCCCATACTATCAGATTAAAGTTCATCTTACTTCTATGTTCTCTCAACATCCAACAGAATTGGGGAAGACCTGTGTGCACCTCAGGCTGTGCCACACCCACCGTAGTGGCACAGAGCAGGCAGGGAGCCACAGAACCCATGCAGCACAGAGCGAAGATCCGCAGAAGCAGCAGACTGTCTTTGTCCACCGCGCTCCATGCCCACAGGGCCACCACAAACAGGCTCCACGCAGCCCTGAGGGTGCTCTGTGAGGTGGGTAGCCAGCACGGCAGAGGGACTGGGAATCCGACATCTCTGATAACTGTGTTCCTGCTTCCACCGAGCCACCGTTTCCCACCTTGCGCAAGGCGCTGGGATAGGGGTCTATTGCTCTCGCCTGTTCCACTCTCTCAGGAAAAAAAAAATGTTTTACAAAGGCAACCCTCCTCCCTTCCCCCTAGGAAACCTCCCAGTTAAGCCCATAAGAACAGGCTAAAGCAGGTTCAAGGGTCCTGGGAAGGCCTTGATAGACCTCCTCATAGTATTCCAGTACTTAAAAGGTGCTTACAAAGAGGATAGAAGCTCTCTCTTCACAAGGAGCCGCATGGAGAAGAGAAGTGTTAATGGACACAAGTTGCAGCAGAAGAGATTTTATCTTGATATAAGAAAGAAATTTTTCATTGTGAGAGCAATCATTCACTAGAACATCCTCTCCAGAGATGTGGTAGAGTCCCCATCACTGGAGGATTTCAAGATGCAATTGGACACCATGCTAGATAATCTCATCCAAGCACTCTCTTCCATGAGAGATGGGAACAGATGCTTAATTGATTCTGCAACTTTTAAGGGTTATGTATTGTAAATCAGAAATTTAGGGTTACTTCTCTTTGATATATATTCACAGCCTAAAATTGAAATACCTAGATTAATCCAGCCTTTAAAAACTTAGTACCACAAAGGCAATGTCTCAAATGCTTGATTCAGCAGACTACCTGTAGAAAGTTTTCACAGAGTGAGAAGAGATGCATTCTTCGATGTGTCTATTCTTATGGTTTGGTTTGTTTTAATTGCTTCAAAGTAAGCCTATATGATGAACAAATTAAGGCGGGACATCTAGAAAGCAAAAGAGTTCTTGAATGTGCACCCTGGCATGGATCACTTTGAAGAGTTATGACTGACTGAGTTATGACATTGCTGAGGGCAACTTTCAGTTTCTGCAAAATAGGCTTTAAGATGGAAAGCCTTGGACACTGAAGGGTGCAGGAATCAAGTGCATTAATCACATCAGCATTATGGAATTATTTACATTGAGTGCATCTTTACTTTTTTAATTACAGTATCTAAATTTTACTTTGTACAGTCCCCGGCTTGATCTCTTTGCCTCTCTGTGTCTTACTTTCCTAGCCTATTCATTTATTGTGTCCCATCCTGACTCCAGCAGTTATTTACCGTCAGAAAAAAAATCAATTTCTCAATTTAGTTACATCCACCTCACAAGTTGTCTCCTGTCATCCGTGTGTTTAAACCAGAAAATCTGCTCACATGAGAGATATTTTTTATTTTCTGTCTGATTCAGTGTAAACACTATTTCCATTAAAATGACACATACACAGTTTGAAGGGTGTATCACCTCCACTGTTGCTGGTAGCCTACCAGCTGCTTTAGGCAGTTAATTTTAAGTCACAAAATTATGTATTCATCAACTTATTCACTTAAAAATAACTCTTGTTTACATGAGATACTTCATATTATTTAATCATCTTTGACATCTTACCATAGAATCATAGAATGGCCTAGGTTAGAAGGGGCATTAAAAATCATAAATACTAATATCTAATACTAATTATCTACAAATATCTAATCTAAACCTGCCCTCTTTCAGTTTAGAGACATTCACCCTTGTCTTGTCATTACATGATCTTGTAAATAGTCTCCATTTTTGTTGTAGGCTCCTTCAGATACTGGAAGATCACAATTAGATCACCCTGAAGCCTTCCCCCTCAACCAGATGGTGATGCTTTGCCTGATGCTCTCCAGGACATGGTTGGCTCTCCTGGCTGCCAGGGCTGACTAATATCCAATTTGCCATCGACCAGGACCCCAAGGTCCCTTTCCATGTCACTGCTTTCCAGCTCATTCTCCAGTCTTTCTGTACAAATAGACTTGTCCCATCCCAGCTGCAGAATCCAGCACTTTCCCTTGTTGAACTTTATATGGTTGGTGATTGCTCAGTTCTGTAATTTGTCAAGGTCTCTCTGCAGGACCCCTCTACCTTTGAGGGGGCTGACAGTTCCTCCCATTTTTGCGTCATCTGCAAACTTGCTTAGTATCCCTTCCAAGTCATTTATAAAGATGTTGGAGAGCACAGGGCCTAAGATGGAGCCCTGTGGAATCCTACTGGTGACAGTAGGACCCATGAGCCAATTGCTCATCCACTGCATGATGTGTTTCTCCAGCTACGTGCTGGATATTTTGTTCATAAGGATCCTGTGAGAGACACTATCAAATGTTTCACTGAAATGCAAAAAGATTACATCAACTGGTTTCCCTTGATCAACTAAGTGGGTTACTTTGCCATAAAAGGAAATCAGGTTTGATAAGCAGGACTTTCCTCTCATGAAGCCATGCTGGCTGTGACCGATGACTGCATCAGGCGTTTTTCAATACCTCCCAGAATAATCTCAACTTGACCAGGTACTGAAATGAGACTGACAGGCCTATAGTTTCCAAGGTCCTCCTCCTTGCCCTTCTTGAAAACTAGGACAACATTCACCAGCTTCCAGTCAGCTGGGATCACTCAAAAATGATTGAGAGGTTTTGTGATGACATCAGACAGCTCTTAGTGTTCTTGGATGAAAGCCATCAGACTCCATAGATTTGCAGATATCCAGGTGGGGCAGCACATCCTGCACAATTTCAGGATCAGCTGTGAGTTGATCATTTTCACAGTCATGCACCTCCAGCTCAAAGCACTGAACCCCCTTGGTCCCTCATCAGTGCTGAAGACAGAGGCAAAGCAGGCATTAAACACCTCTGCATTGTCTCTGCCTATTGTCTGTAATTTATTTAAAAAAACTCTCTTTATTGTCCCCCACATTTCTGGCCAGCTTCAACTCCAGTTGAGCTTTAACTGCACAGATTTTCTTCCTACAGCAGCAAGCAGCATCTCTGTATTCTTTCCATGTCACCTGACTTTGTTTCCACAGAACATACACCCTCTTTTCTCACCTTATTTCCAAGAGAAGATCCCTGCTCGGCCAAGCTGTCCTTCTCCCTTTCTTACTTAACTTCCAGCTTTTGGTATTGCCTGGTTCTGCGCCCTTAGGAGGCGATGTTTAAAAAGTGACCAACACAGAAGGACCCCAGCACCTGTAAAAACATTTTTTCAGGGGGACCTTATTTAATAATTCCCTGAGAAGGCTGAATTCTGCTCTGCTCATGTCCAGCATTTTGAATCTAATTTCAATAGGGAAATATAATCAATTTAATTTGCATGAAAAATGACCTAGACAATTTTTAGTTAAAACTTTAAAGAAAGACGAACATACCTTTGTAAGGTCAAATGTGGCTGAATTCAAGTAGTCTGATTTCAGGAATATAATAACCAGGAATAAGACACATGTAACAATTGCAAAATATTGTAGAAAATGCCAAAGACAGCAAGGGAGACCTCACAATTGTGCCCAACAATTGTCTTGATACTCAAATCAAAGCAGTGAGATTACAGCAGAGTGTTAAATTTATTTTCTCACCCATAAGCAAATCAGAAGTTCATAAGAGGATATATCTGTTGAGAGAAGAGAGATAGAATAACATTGGACCATTAAAGTCTTTATCCTTTATATAGAGTAAAAGGTATAGTTTTTCAATAGATGACATTTTTTGCAATTGCACTTTCTCTCAAAATATCTTTTTCTAACTTTTCAAAAAGAAAAGTAAATCAATTGTAATAGCACATGAAAATATGTGACACATTAACACCCTAAAATATAAGTCATTCTTTGAGATCAGTTTTAAATCCTAGGTATTACTTTGCTATTTGGAGGGAGAAATTACCTTGAATAGTTTCCCACATTAAGATTGTCAGTCTAAACATTGGATGCTGCTTTTTCTGTAACTTTTTTAAGTGTTCTCCCTTCATAGTTTAACACAACGTTCTCGTAGGTAGGATAGAAAATGTAATTTGACTTTGAATGTTCAGTTCTTAACATAAACCCTTCCAAGAAAAGTTCTGATTCCCTTCAGCTAACTTTTATAATGGATTTTTGTATGAATTTCTCATTTCTTTTTTTAAAAAAATTTTCTGAATTCTCATTAATTTTTTAACTAATTTCTCATCAATTTCCATCCATTATGTTTAGAAGTATGTGCTACAAGTAGGGTGCAATAATTTTTAAGCATAGAACATGTTAGGAAAACATTTCAAGTAAAGATTATGTTGGTTTTTTTTCCTTTCTCTCCTGGAATATGATAGAAGATAGTGTTTGCAGGCTTGTGAGTAGCATTTCAACATTCATAGAATCTTAGAATGGTTTAGGTTGGAAGGTTAAAGATCATCTACTTCCAACTCTCTTGCCATGGGCAGGGGCACCTTTCACGAGACCAGGTTTCTCAGACCTTCATCCAGCATGGCCTTGGACATCTTCAGGCCTTGAACATCATCATCTTCATCAGGCAGCCACAGCCTCTCTGGGCAACCTCTTCCAGTGCCTCACCACCCTCACAGTAAAGAACTTTCTCCTAATATCCAATCTAAACCTATTCTCTTTCATTTTGAAACCATTTCCCCTCATCCTGTTGCTACATGCTCTTTTAAAAGTCCCTCTCTATCATTCTTCTAGGCCTTGAGGTACTGGAAAGTCACAATTAGGTCACTCCAAAGCCTTCTCTTTTCCAGGGTGAGCAAACCCAATTCTCTTATCTTTTTCTCATAGGACAAGTTCTCCATCCCTTTAATCATCTTGATGACCCTCCTCTGTACTCACTCCAAGAGGTCGATGTCCTTCCTGTGCTGGGGACCCTGCAACTGAATGTAGTACTCCAGGTGAGGTCTCACCAAAGAATAGAGGGGCAGAATCACCTCTTAAAGTCTTAAAATCAATTACTATACCAGGCAAAACATTCTCAATTTGAGAAGAGTAATTTAACCTTTTGTGAATTAAAAACAAAATGATGAAAAACAAAAAACCCCTAAAAATATGTTCCCTCCACCTCCCCGTCCTTTCCAGGCTCAACTTCACATATGACTTTTCTGCTTCTTTCCACTCAAAGCAGCACAAGGATGTTAAGAATAGTGTTTGCAGCCAATTTTATACTAGCTTACCTCTGCCACTCATTCCTCTTGTTCTCTCATGCTCCGGCATGGGTTTCTTCCCATGAGATACAGCCCTTCACAAACATCTCCAACAATGGTCCTTCCCACAGGCTGTAATTCTTCAAAAACTGCTCCAGCATGGATTTGATCCATGGGGTGCAGTCCTTCCAGAACAGATGCTTCAATGTGAGTCTCCCCCAGGCCACAGTTTCTGTCAAGAACCTGCTTTAGCATGGATGTCTATGGGCTACTCCATCTGTGACACTGCAAGGTCCTTGACAGACAGCAGTATGGATATCTCTTCCACTGTTTTCCTCTGTTGACTACAGGGGAGCAACATGCTTCGCCGTGTTCCTCTCCATTGGCTGGAAAGGAAACTCAGCTCCAGCACCTGCAGCACATCCCTCCCTTGTTCCTCACTGATCTTGGAATCTGCAGGTTGTTTCTCTCACGTTTGTCTCACTCCTGTCTTACAGCTGCTGTGTAGCATTTTTTACTCTTTCTTAAATATGTGTTCACAGGGACTCCACCAACCTGGCTGATATGCTCAGCCATACCCTGTGGCATCTGTTTGAACTGGCTGGAACCATCTGTGTCCAGTAGGGGGCAGTCCCCCACCTCCTATCACACAGACCTGCTTGGCAGCGTCCCTGTTTCCAAAGCTTTGCCAAGTAAACAAAATTCATCTGGACATACGTGGTGGACTGAAATGTTGTTGATGTCTTAAACATTGTCAGAATCATAGAAAGCCTTTTTGTCAAGGAAGCAAATACCTCCCTGCCTGCCTGTGACCACCAAAGCACCGCCCTTCTCCATTATGCTTCCTGACTGGAATTTGGACTCTGAAAGTTGAGATAAGACTACTGTCTAATCACCTCAGGTCTGAGGAGAACTAAACAAGGCTCATTGGGTGGTGGAGGAGAAGGGTTTTTTGGTGTGTGATGGCAAAATCTCTCCACACTAAACAGAACCAACCCCCTCCTGCTGTGGGAAAACCGCTTACACATGGGATATTCACACGAGAGGCAGACGAGAAGGGGTCATAAACCACCAAAGAGCCCCAAAGCACACCCCAGACTCATTCCTGAGGCTTTCCACGACCAGAAGACTGCCTGTGATCTAAGTGAGGCAACAAATCAGAGTCTATAGAAGGAGACTGCAAAGCTTCCCCCATCACCTGAATGTATATTAATCCATTGGACTCTATGTTTTTGGGAAACCCTCACTACTAAGAAGACCATAACAGGACTCTTGGAACACTACCAGGTTCCATGGAGTGATGATACTTTTTCTATTAATCTTGCTCTGTCACTTTCTTCCTTCCTCACTCCCTGTCCCACTTTTCGTATTTCTATCTTTTTCTCTCTCCGTCTCACATTCACTGTTAAATAAAATCCATACTATTGATACTGGCATATGGTCTAATTTGCAGAGGTGTTTTAATAACTGGATCATAACAACATATCTAGAGAAAGATTTATGCCATTCTATGATGAGTCTCAGTGATATTTCTAAAAAGTGTCTCAAGGCTGAGTTAAACAAAGAAGAATAATTTAGACAGAGCAGTTTACCTCAGTGTGATCAGGTGATATCATCTTGTTTCTGAATGAATCTCAGGAGTGCCTTATCCTCATAAAACTGATAGCTCCATGGATAATTTGAACAGCATGCTCAAAACTAATCTTTAAGTGATTGGGTTTTGGCTCAACTTGATTAAGGAATTCATTCTATTTTTTTCATGCTTTTCCAACAAATCAAGTCTTTAACTTAGCTATAACTTGACTTACTTATTTTTACTAAATATAAACCACAAAATAAAATTCAAGAAGCTTTGATCCTTCATGCTATAGAGTAATAATTAAAAAAATGCTTTTGGAAATCTTTATAAAGCAAACTCATCAGCTTCACAGTTTCACAGAGTTATGGTTTAAAGAAAGTTTTATAATTTGTTTTGTCTTCAGAAACTTTAAAAAGTGACTGATGGTGTTGCAGCACTTTGGTAAGCAGCATATTAGTCACAATGAAAGATCACTATCACAAATAGCACATTGCTAAATCAGGGAATTACAGTCCTAGTGGAGCTGTACAGAAACTTCCATACATACCTGATAAAAAGAGACCTTTCACCACTTTTTTTTTTTTCCCCTCCAGTTTCTTTCAAATTGCAAGTTGTTGAGCAACTGATGGATGAGTCTTTAGAAATGTTCTCTTGGACTTTGTTCAAAAGTTCAGACTACTCTAGAAACAAGGACAGACAGTTGATGAAACCTTATGACCTTGAAAATAAAAAGAATATTTTCTCAAAGTTTCATAAAAGTTGCCAGGCTTTTTCAAGCATTACAACTACTGTAAGATTTTAAAGGTAGCATAGAGGTTTTATTATACTTTGCTTAGAAAAAAATTATGCTGCTAGAAAAACAGAAGCATCAAGCCATCACCTTATATAACGTGCAAGTTCAAGACTTTTAGGGGAATGCTGCCTTTTGAAGGAGCTTCTGTTGAAACTGTTTTCAAAGGCTGAGGGAAACATTTATGCAACCATAACGAAACTGGCCTTTAGAAAGGACCTGGAGATTAGGTTCCAAATGTTATTTGCTGCCAAATGCACTGTTAAACATGCTGAAGGATATTTATGAGCAGCTCTGCATTTCTGTTTTTGCAGTATGTCTGTATATTGTAAACTTTGAGAATAAAATCTTCAGTTTGCTTATGAAAAGTATTTCCTGAGTAAATGGTATACAGACGTCCTAAAAATACACTAGGCCCTATGTTTTTTATTTTGGTAAAACTGGCTTATGGTGTTCTTATCATCTCAAGGTATATAGGAAAGAGAATGCTACTTTATAAAATTTTGTTTTTCTCTTTCTCTTCCCTTTTCAATAAAAGCAAAAGTGGAAACTAAAAAGTAGTTTAGAGAATAAAGTTTGCGGAAAATCTTACAGTTATATCATTCTTGAAATTTTTAAGAAATTCTACTGTCAAAATTTTGTTATCCTTTTATGTTAACATAATGGCATTTTCATGTAGGGTAAAAAACATAGAACACATTTTGTGATAGGTCGCTGGGACAACATGACATATTTAATTTGTAAATCAGAATGTGGTAGTGATGGTATAATATGAAATCAATTATATGTTAAGAAACCAAACTCAACATTTAAAAACCAAAAAATCTGCTTTACTATAGCCTTATGATACCTGTCCATGATCATAAAATGTTTTATAGATTAATGCCCTTTGTGTAGTTGTCTCAATGCTTACTCACAACTGTTTTTCATGGTTAGAGAGACCATGATAGCTAATCAAACCCAAAGACTTCATATTCCCTCAAATGATATATTGGAGGGAATATTTCAAAATTACTAACCTCTAAACTTTATTTTTTTTCAATGCAACAATAAATTCTTTAATCTTGAAAGACTTCTAATTCACCCTTTCCCTAACTTAAGACAGAAAGGCCCCAATGATAACCCTGATCATTCAACATCATATCTTCTCAAGGTGTTCTTCTATGCATCTCCTTGCACAGGAATAATGTTGCTTCATCATTTCTCTGCTTTTTCTACTTGTATATACCAGTATATATCAGTTTCACAGCAAAGGTACGAATACTAAAAACCTGAAATGTCAGTCTAGTTAACCTTCATGGTAAAATTCTCATTAACTTCAGTGTGGTAAAATGGCTTTTATAGCTGCGTTTTTCAGAAACTCTTTGAGATACATGGCTTGACCATTTTTCTACTTTTTATTTTAATAATTCTTTATTTGCATTTTAACAATCTTTTCTTCATATTTTAACTTTTAACAAGTGGATTTTAATAAACGTAAGTGGAATTACAAAAACCTTGGATTAAAAAAATATTGGAATTTCAAATTCTCTTCTTTTGGTATCAAAATAATCACATTAAACCGAGAAGTATGGTTTTTTCTCTTGCTCTAGTGAAAAACAGCAAATGCAGTCATAGTAAGTTACATTTATGATGTTCAAACTGAAATCTTCATCAAAAAAAAAAAATATTGATGATATAAGTGTTATCTTACACCCAGCTATACTTCAGATGAAAACAGACTGGTGTAGAAGATGATCATGAAGGAAAAAAATGCATAGGAAGGAAAAAAATATTTTCTTCCATGAAAATAATTAAGATCATTACTTCAACCTATAGTGATGGGTTAGAAAAAAAATAAAACAAAAATATTATTATTTCTAGAGAATTTATACATCCTGTTAATGTACTTTTTGATGCTAATACCACATCAAAATTTGCTACAAACCTTGGCAATTGTACAAGAGGAATAAATCTAATGTACTGTGGTCAGAAGTCTAAAACAACCTTTCACTATGGCCTTGAAAATTTAACCTAAAAAGGTTGACTGTTACTTGGAAATATTTGATCCCACAGTTACAAACTACAAAAGATGATCTATATAATGAAAGATGAACACATAGCAGCATTTAATCAGCGCTTATTGTCCTTTATTCACCCAGTTTCATCTTGTTTCAGTTTGGACTTCTATACCTTCTGAAATGGTACAATCTCTGTATATATTTGCAGAAGACATCAGTTTAGTTGGAGCTTTTTAATTTCCTGAGAGAAAACAATTAATAAGAACATCATTACTACACACAATGAAACACACCATAGTTGACAAGAAATAATGCATCACGTTTGAGAAGTATTGTCCAGTCCTTACTCTAGTACTGTAGAAAACATAAGATCAACTAACAGAAAATGGTTCTGGCTAGCAGATTATGAAGTTACAACTATGAGTTTCCCTGCTGAAGTTTAATTCTTAATCATTTGAAGATATCCAGAGATATCTCTGTGTTTCCTTTCTCTATAGTAGTTTGGGGGTGTTGGGGTTGTTTTATGTATTACATGTTTTTTTTCCTATGTTTCAGAATGGCTTGACATTGCACCATTTTGATTTTTGAGATAATGCTTAATTTTTTAAATACAAGACGCACGAGGAATATGCATTATAAATCACTTTACACACCCATATAAGCATATAAGCACACACATATAAGCACACACAAACTTCAAACTTGTTTATATGTGGCCAGGGAAAGGGCAATGTTTTTGTTTAAACTCTTCCTGCTATCTATAGTGTGACATAAAGGTGCTAAACAAGATCATATTGCTTTGTCAGTCTCTTTTTGTTGATGGGAGATACATATCTGAAAACATAGTATGTTTTTTTGTACACTGACATGTTGACTGGGAACTAGCCTGCCACATGT
Source organism: Serilophus lunatus (assembly GCA_013399895.1). NCBI lineage: Eukaryota > Metazoa > Chordata > Aves > Passeriformes > Eurylaimidae > Serilophus > Serilophus lunatus. The sequence continues at coordinate 52,046 of VXBA01002666.1, forward strand.
TCCGATAACACGAAACAGCTTGAATATTGCTCATTCAACAGAAATTCTCAAAACATTTTAAAAAAATGCATCAAAGAACATTTTGGGCTCTATTTAGATGGGAAAAAATCCTGCTCTTTCAATATGCAAAGCGATACTCGCAGGTTATTTCCAAAATTAATTCTATTTTCCTTTTGAACGTTTCCAGTGCATTTTAAAAGCCAGCCACACAGTGATGGAAATAGAGGAAAATTGCAGCCATTAAGTGCAGACAGGAAATGTGTGCACCAGCTTTAGCTCAATGTGAAAATTAAATCCAAACTGCTGTAAACTAGGTCTGGGTTTTAATGTTAATTGTTCACATGCCTTCAATGCAAATTATTCACACTAATGTACTGCATTAGCCAAGCTTGTCACTTCTACAATTATTATTTTTGTTGTTATTGTTGTTGTTTTGTAAACGCCATCTCATTTTGTGTCCATTGTACGAATTTAGGTAAGCTGCTTTAGTTGTAAGAAAGTTCTGAGCATAACATTTAAGGCTGCTGCAGCAGTTTCATGGATCATTAACAATTTGCTAATATTGTTTTAGCTTGCAAATTAGTGCAGCTTAGTGACTAAGGAAAGGTTCCATAGCTGTCATCAATCAGACTAAAATTCTTCATGCATGAGATGAAAAACGATTTTTAGCCTTTGAGGCTCAGACAGCAATTACTGTAACTAAAAAAAACCAACAAAAAAAAAAACCAACAACCAAAAAACCCCAAATAACCCACAACCAAAAAACCAGAAAAAAAGTGTAGGAGGGAATAGAAGGAGGAGTGAAGGAGAGAAAGCAAGCTGTATAAAATGCTGTTAGCAATTCTATTAAATTTATTTCTTGTTGTACTAGAAAAGAACTAACACATGCTGTGTAACCATGCCTTATCTTCATGTTGTATTAATGAAGTGACAAACTTTAAATGGAAAAAAGGGAACCTTTCCTAGGAAATAACACAAGGTTAACAAATAAAGAAAGAGAATCACAGAATCACTAAGGTTGGAAAAGACCTCCAAGACCAAGTCCACCCTTTGACTGACCATCACTTTGTCAACTAGAACAGAGCACGAAATGCTATATCCAGTCATTTCTTGAACTCATCTAGGGATGATGACTCTGACGCCTCCCTGTGCAGTCCATTCCAATGCTTAACAACCCTTTCTATGAAAAAATTCTTTCTGATGTCCAACATAAACCTCTCCTGGTGCAGTTTGAGGCTCCGTCCTTTAGTTTTGTCACTAATTGCTTAGAAGAAGAGGCTGATGCCCACCTTGTTACAGCCTCCTTTCAGGTAGTTGTAGAGAGACAAGGTCTCCCTGAACATCCTTCTCTCCTGGCTGAACATCCTCAGCTCCCTCCAAAACTCCTCCTATGATTTGCCCTCCAGATCCTTCACCACCTTTGTTGGCCTTCTCTGGACACTCTTCAGCACCTCAATGTCTATCTTGTAAAGAGGGGCCCAGAACTGAACACAGGACTCGAGGTGTGGCCTCACCAGTGCTACACACAGGGGGACAGTCATTTCCCTGATCCTCCTGGCCACACGTTTTTGATACAGTCCAGGATGCTATTGGTCTTCTTGGCTATCTGGAGACACTTTTGGCTCATGTTCAGCTGGTTGTTGACCAACACCCCCAGTTCTTTTTCCACTGGGTTGCTTTCCAACAACTGCATGGAGTAGTTGTGACACAAGTGCAGGACTCAGCACCTGACTGTTGAATCTCATACTATTGGCTTCAGCCCATAGATCCAGCCTGTACAGACCCCTCTGAAGAGCCTTCCTACCTTCCAGCAGTTCAACACTCCCATCCAACTTAGTTTCATCTAGAAAACAAAAACCAAAATAAAACCAAAAACTAAAATAACAAAATCAAAACAAACCCAAACAAAAAAACCTTTGTGCTTAGAAATATATTTCCATCAGCCCTCTGCCCATCCCTTTTGTATTTGCTTCTTTTACATCTGAGTTCCCGAGTTTTATTCACAAAGATGCCCACAGAGACAAAATCCTTAGCTTTCATGCTATAGTACTCACGGATTGCAAATTTTAAGCACCATGGACATACATTTTTATGAAAGAAGAAAATATCAGGCCTCTCACATTCTCTTGTCAGGCACCAACAGCAGTACAGCTAGGAAGACAGCAAGCAGATCCTGGGGACCACTCAACAATTAAGGGCAAACTCTATTGTCACTGAATTTCTTCAGAGCACCTAGCAGCTTCAGTCTGCAAAGTGTTAGTGTGCAGCAGTTCACAATGGTGTTCACTTGCCTGCCCCTTCAGCAGGGTGAAGAGCAAGGACAGATAGAGAGCAGCAAGGCAAGAAACTCTTGTGAGATGTGCCAGACTCTTGTAATATAAGCCATTATGTGATCAGTGTCTTCAGCTTCACTGACACCAACAAGAAAAGTAGATTTCCCAACACTGTTGTAGTAGCCCCGGTGATCTTAGTAAAAACTCGAGCTACGGGAGACAGGGTTTCGTCCAGGAAGCCATTTAATGAGAGAACTCACAGCTTTTTATACTTTTTAGAAACCTGCGGGTTAACATTTCTTTGGCAGAGACACTTGTTGTTAACCATTTCTTTGGTCAAAGTCGAGCATTACACAATCTTCTTTTGCTTTGAAAACTTTCATTATGTTTTAAAAATATTCAAAATTAGTTCGTGTTCAAAACATGTTTTACCAAGAGACACCTGCTTGGAAAAACATGATTTTGTGAAACTGCTTGTTATGGGAAAGAAATTGGTCTTTGCTCAACAAACTCCAAGACTACCGTGTTGCGGCCTCAAGCTGCTGCAGAGACCATAGCTATGCATTGAGAAAGTTTCACCATTGTTTTGGTATAGCCACATTCCTAGGTGTTTTTTAATTAGCAGATGTTCTTTGTTTATCCTTAGCTTGCCTGCTCGAGCTTCTGTGAGAAACAGAAACCTCTCAGGCTAACGTTGGATTTTGCTAGACACAGAGGTACTTATGCTAACTTTGAAATTCTCAAAATTTAGGCCCCAAAGCCTAGCTTTCAAAAATATACCACCAAACAACATATTGTCTTATTTTGTCTTTATCCAAGCTCTCTCACTCAAAGTTTTTTTTTCTCTTATCTATCATCTTATGCATACTCTTTTTTCCTATTGCCTCCTTGCAGCCTTTTCCAGTTTCAGACTTTCTGAAAACTCATCACATCTTCCCTTTTCCCACTGCTCTCCTCTGTCCCTTCTGCTATCTGTCTTGGTTTCATCTTGGTCATTGTAGCTCTATAGTTCTCTTTTTCAAATATTTTTACTTTATGGAAGCTAGTAAACTCTATGCATCAATATACAAACTGTATTAAAGAAATAAAGAAGGTACACTATAAATTGTCAACCATATCATTGTCATAACATCTTTTGTCTTCAAACTACATGCCTCTCTTTGTCTGGGGGGTTGTCCAGTCAGAAATACGTGCAGAAAAGGGCATATGCCTGTACAGCAGCCATTGCAGGTCTCACCTGTGCTTAGCTTAAACCCCTGATGTCTCTGGTAGACAAGTGGGACATTAGTCTGAGGTCAGGTATGGTTGTAGTACCATATTTTCTAAAGTTCTGTCAAGGCCACTGGAAAGAAACACCTAAGTTTTCAAATTTGACAAAATACTTTTCAGGATCAGAATCCATGTTCTTTAAGTTTAAGGAGAGATGGAACTTAAGTCTCAGCTGTATCTATCCATAAGACTCCATAAATAATCCATAACTCCGTATTAGCATTCAAGATCATGCATAAGAATGGAAAAATAATATATTGAGATACAATGCTATTTATCACCATGCCACAAGGTAGAATCTTTAGAAGATCAATATTTCCTAAATAAATAAATAAACGAGACCTCTGTAACAAAAAATCAGAAAGTTCTAGGCCTATGTTTACAAGAATTTGCCTCATCCCACTTCTTTCAAGCTTTCTAAAATAATTTAGTTCTGTCTGTTTTCCAACTGTCTCAGATGGATTATCTTTCTAAGCAACAGAAATCATATAATGTAATTTGTTACGAACCAAAACTCAAAACAACTTTTTTTATTGGACCATTGCAAAGTTGTTACAATCAATAGTGTCTGAAGCCAGTTATTTAATTTAAAAGATTTGCTTAGCTTTGCTTTAAAATAGTAATTCATTTAATAAGGCATTAATTACATTGATTAGAGAAATTTGACAAAACTTTATTATAGCAAAGCTTTCAGTGAGTGTGATTTTTTAGAAAGACATTTTAAAGTGGAAAAAAATTACAAGCTCTGATTTCAAATTCAGCTTAATGTGAAAAGAGTGATCTTCTAAGTAAGTAGTGCATGGTTATTTGTGTTACATCTGTGTCAAATAATGCTGGAGTTAGAATCTTCTGGTTGTCTTAAGTTTTGTGCTAAAGATTACTCCTAGGAGACTTTGTGGTACAATCAGAGCTATCATATCATGTTTAGTTGTGAAACGAGAAATCTTCATCTTCACCTTTGTACCAAAAGTTTGCAGTATCAATATATTTTGTTTAAGTAAAATAAGGGTCATGATTGCAAGTATTTTTAAAAGTTTCTCTAAATGATGAATTTTAAACTTGGAGAAAAAAAAAAGCTGCCTTTTCCTGAGCCAATAAGGAGCAATATTTAATATAATGTTTCAAGAAATATCTTAACTGTTTTTAGACCATGTCATTTTGAAGACTATTATATGCAAAATAGACTGTGAATCAGGTGATTGCATTTTAACACTTCACCTTGTTTGCAGTAAAAAATTACACTTTAAACAAGAATTTTAATATGCCAAATAGTGTAGTTAATTATGTTCAGAAAAACCTAAAGTGTACATAGATAAAAAATTTCTTGGTATGTTAAGTGTTAATCACACTTTTGGTAATATAAGCCATGTATGTATTTCTAAATAGGAAATTTATAATAATATCCAACAGAACAATTCTTAGAGTAAGATTTATTTTATACCCATACGATATCTGAACAACATAATGCAATCCATCAATCATAAAAGTAATAATTTATTGCTGTTTCTTTCCATTTATAAGTATATTTTTTATCAACTTGACAAGATGAGTTATGATTCCTATTTTTCATCCTTCATGTTCCTTTAAAGGTTAATTTAAGAACATCAGATATTGAAAATTAAAAATAAAAAAATAATGATAGCTTAAATAAATGAAAAGGAATGAAAAAAAAATTTAAAAAAATATTTCCAAAGACATCTTTTACTGGTTGCATTCATTCGTGCAATAAAACTGGTGTTTTGTTTTACCTAACAAGAACACATTTTATGTTCTGTTATATATCTGCAATCAACACATATTTATATATTTACTTCAAGGAAAATAAAAGAGGGAAAAAAAGGAATATGAAGTTGCTCAAACATATAAAAATTTCTCACTTGAGATTTCTGAAAATCAGTCAAACATTTGATTAAGCAAAGTCTATTACGCATATATTTGAGTTGTCCAATATGTCTTTGTCTGTTGTCAAGCTCAGAGCATTTATTTATACCTTTTTATGTGTTTGCTAATTAAAAAAGATTCTATTATGTCTAAATTATTACAAAACTCAAATTTCCAGCATACCAACCATGGTGCACACTGATGAATTAAAAACTAAACAAAACTCTGACTTATAACAACTTATCTTTTCTCCATGGCACACAGAATGAAAACTGAATAGAAAACATTAATATTTTAATAAATTATCTCCTTACATGTAAGCAATTAGGAGTTACTGTTATGGAGCTGGCTAAATAAACTGTCTAGCATTTATATGGAATAGACACTTCTTACATAATATCAAATATTTAACTTTTTTAAAGATGCAAAGGAGAAAATTAATTAAAGAAAAATTTATTTACTTTCTTGAAAATACTCAAATAGTCAGAAACTTACTAGACTTCCTGCGATTCTGTTGCAACAATATTCACTAGGTCATAATTTATTTCACAATAATTTACTAAACAGACTACACTTGGAAAAAGAAAACTCTAAGGAGCTTAGACAATGTCTTTGCTGGATGTTCTTTTTCCAAAAAGCTGGAATAATTTCTTGTTAAGCCCTCATTAATATTTTCTGTGTATGATGTGGATGAAATTATATAGTTTATTAGCCAGAAACTTTATTATTTTAGCACAGGGAAAACTTGTATACTGCCAAAGGGAATGTAAAACCCATTAAAGACCATAAACAAATGAAAATCACATCCAAAGCAAAAGAAGATGCAAAATGCAACTGTAATATACTTCTTTTTCCAAGAACTCCACATGCACATTGTGACAGCAAACATAGTAAAATGCTATTCTAAAGTTCCAATATAAATGTCATTATTTAATAAATAGTCTTATACTTAATGTCACCTATCTTGTCATATACTTAATGTCACCTATCTTATAGTATCCAACAATGCATTGTAAATGAACATAGCTCAAACTATGTCAAAAACACTGCTGTAGGCAGAATAATAACAGGGTGTTAACACCTTTCAGCACTCAGAATTTTTTAAGATTTTTAATGGCATTCCATAAAAAAAACACCCCACAAAAAACCCCACCAAAAACCAACAAACCAAAAAAGGCAAAAGCAAAGCACACAAAACCCATAAACTGAGAATATTATCTTAGTTAATCATTGTTAATTACTTGTTATGAACATTTTTATGAAACTAATTTTAACAATGTGATCTCCATCTCTAATCACTATTTTAACTGGACTAAAGCTCTGTTCAGAATGTATTTTCAAAAATCAATAAGCTTCATCTAAAAGCAGAGTAAAAGATGAAGAACAGATTCATTCATTGCTTCATGAGCAGGAAGAAATAGGATTCAAATTAGTATAATTAAAAATCTCCTTCTATTGTCATTCTGAATCTGAAAAGAAATTTCTCTTTCCAGATATTTGCTCTCTGATTCCATTTTCAAATAAATTTTGAGGGAGATAGAATGGTTTTGTAGAAAAATAATAAGCTTCAAAGAGCTAAAAGATATAATATCGTTAAAAATTCAGGAGTATTCTTTTCCTTATAAGAGGACTGAACTGAACATGGATGACAGTTTGAAAAGAGTCTTAGAAAGACCGTTAGTGACCTGGAAAAGAACTTAATTACTGAATAATGTGGCATAAATATATCTATTAATATAGATATATAGATATGTATGTGATATACATGTGATGTTTGTGTGCGTGTGTGTATATATCGGTTTTTTAGAGATGTACATATGTGTTGTCACATACGAGCCTACTGTGAGGAAAGTATTGAGACTCAAAAATCAGACAAGTTAAAACTAAAACTTTTAAATTAATTAATTAACACTTTTTACAAATGTTTCACTAACACAGAAAATATATTATGTTTGGACTTACACTACAGAGGTGATGCTGCTTAGCTAGCATTGATATGTACAGTCCTTGAAGGTATTTGGTCATCACAACAGCTATACCATTATATTTGTAAGTAAATTAATATTTTTTATATTTTGATGGTAAATGAATATTAACTATATCCAAGTTTATACAATTCTAATTAATAGGTAGTACAGTCATCAACATGACCTGACCCCTCTCTATTTATTCACACAGGCTGTGTTCTGCTTTGTGCAACCCTCTGTCCTGTTCCCCAGCACCAGAATCTGTCTTCATCATTTCATCTCTGAGTTGCACTGGAGGCAAACCTCCTTTCAACCTGGTTGGCTCCAAGTCACCTTTCCCTTTCCTCACTGCCTTCCTGTTTCTAATCAATAGCATCACTCACGTTCACAAGGGCTTGACCAGAAAGGTGAGAACAGACTTTTTCACTGTAAATTCTAGGTGCCTGATGGTATGCTTGTGAGGGAGGCTAGTGTTTACATCTTCCCAGGCATAAACGACGTGTTGAAAGAACTGTTAAATTGCTGTGCGTTTTTATTTTCAAAACATCAAAGTATTTCCCCATTTTCAGAATAGGTGGGATGCGAATGCAACAAAAGGACAGAAATATGAATGTGTTCTTCCTTTTCCATATAAGTAAAACAAAGACTTTCCTGTTTCGCTGTGAAAAGAATCAAATATGGTATATATGAAAACTTTCACATTTATTAGAGTGAGCTTTTATTTCTAATCTTAATGAACTTACAATTTCAATGATACAAACCCTTGGCCATTTCTTGGATAACTTCATGAAAATTGTCCATGAGATATTCCCAGGATATGGAAAGTTTTTCAAAATAATATCACAAAAGAATGAGGATACAGACCAAAGGTCACAGAAATAAGAGGAAGTATAGATGAAAGAAGCAAAAAATCCCAAGCAAACAAACTATAGCTACAAATACTATTGGCTGGTTTAATACACTGAGTCAACTGCTGTGATGCCTCCAAAGTCCAAGATACTGGGATGTTTGCGAGAACTGATTTTCATAGTTCAGCCAAAGAGGACTCCTATCAGGCAGATCTAGATCAATATTCCTTCTCTTCAGGTTCAACACTAAAGGTTAGATTTGCTTCATCTACCAGGCCTTTAAATAAGTTACATTTGCTTCATTTTCAGCCTATATTTCTGTAGCAATTCTGAAGTCAAAGAAAAGCAAGTTTAACTTATTAATTGAAATTTTAGGTGAACATTAAGGTCACTAAAAATCTGTGCTATGCTAAAGTTTGTATGTAGCTAGTTTTATTGCTACTAGACATTATGCTGTTGTTTCGGGGGGTTTTTTCTGTGTTTTTTGGGTTTTTTTTTTCTGACCTGACCCACATCTTCAGCTTTGTGGACCTCTGTTTAAGCTGATTGTGCCTTGCTAGGGATAGGTACAAAGGGGTTCTCATATTTAACAAACGCATTTTATGACAAACATATTTTAAAACATCTTATTCTTCAGTGAAAAAAAAAAAAAAAAAGGAAAAAAACCCCCACAAACAAACCCAGAAAGATAAGAAAACACTGCTTCCCCAACCTTCCTTCCCCTCCCAAAATGTTAAAACCTTAAAAAACAATGACACAAAAAACAAAGACAGAAGAATGGATAGGCTAAGGGACAGGCTAAGAGTTCTAAGGGATATTCTAAGTGGCAGGCTAAGAGTTTTTTGGTGATTACATGTCAGGAAAGGCAAAGTTTCAAGTCCCCAGCCTGATAAATGAAAGTTTGGCAAATATAACAGTCCCATTTTCTTTAGAGCTATGTTTCTTTATATAAAGAAATACACATTGAATTAGGCAAGTTTCTTATAGCCTTCATGATAAAAAAGTTATTTAACTCTGGATTCAGTCTTATAGTGGCCGAATACATATTTAGTTGTACATATACATAGATTACCAACATAGTGGAATATTGGAAAAAAAAAAAAAAGATTCCCAATGAAATGGTGAATTGGGCACAAAGCTGGAATGTAAAAGAGAATCTGTAATGGAGGTATCCTGGGGTCATCAGGTGGATTTGCAGCCAGGACTCTCCTGTGTAATTCTTTTCATATGTGCTTCAGATTTAACTAAAATGTTTCTATAAGTGTCTGAAATAACGTATTTGTAAATAAAATCCAGTCTATACTGCTTATTAAGGGCTCTAAATCTCTTGTCCTTTTTTTTTTTTTTTTGATGGATAAATTTGTCAGTTTTCTGATGACCTATATGTAGCAATAGAAATAAGCATGCGTTATAGAATAAAACCAGTGATTTACATCTAACCCTGGCTCCCAAGTTCCTCCTACACTTGCCGTCTTAAAGAAAAACACTTGTAAGATATATATGTATTTCCTCAAGCTGGGCATACATGTTACATATGAAACACTATTTATTTTACTTCCAAATGAACAAAATAGAAAAGGAGGAAAATATCAAGACAAAACGTAACAAAGATCTCCCAGAATTGGAGGTGTGTTGGAGAAGATGGCAAGTCTGTCAGCAGCTTGGCATTGGTTGATGAAATTGACCTTGATAATATTCAAGTATACCCTTCAAATAGTAAAGTCATTGTGAATCTCAGCATACTTTTGGTTAAGTAAAAGCACGTAGCACTGTGTAGCAGTGGACCACGTTTGGAAGAGGTGCTGCTGCTAAGCAGACTCTGTTGTTGATAATGCATAAAGTAAACTTTGTAGCAAAAACATTGTACCTAGTAATAAGTAAGCCTTCTGGTTACTTTTTATAATCCTCCAATCATAGTAGCAGAAAACAACTTCTTGTCCAATTAGAAGAGAACACACTGCCTTCTGTAATAAGATAATACCAAACGCACAGAGCAATAAAGGAGCCATTTTGGCCATCTTTGTCCAGCAACATACTATGTCATTATCCATCTGGCAAATTTTTCAGCTATTTCGACATATAAGAACTTTCAGCGTGAAGTGGAAGTCATTTCTGTGCCAGTTCCGGGAATAATAAGAAAATAAAAGAATATCATTCATACCCAGTTTTAATATAAATTCAGTGTTCTACAAAACCATTAATGCAGAAAATGAGCTTTTTACTGACAGGGAACAACAGTCAGTCTATGCTGCTGTGCTTGGAAAAAGGAGCCAAGATTTGGAAACACCAGGCAGGGCAGCAACTCTACCACTATGTGACACCACTGGAGAATAAACATGAAAGAAGAGAAGACAATTAGTGGCAGTGACCAGGGTCAACCAACAGGCCTGTGGTTGCCAGGCATGTCCTTAGTGTCAATTCAGGTCTGACATAAGGCCAGGAAGCCAAGTCAGTAAGGCCAGCTCAGGGACAGTGGGATGCAATGCCAAGGCATAGGCACAGCTGCTGCAAAACTCACACCTTGACATAGGTCAAAGGCCTGATCTTAATACCTCTTCCAAGCAAAGAGGAAAGAGATCATAGGAGAGACTCCCACTGCACATTCTGACAGCTTATGTTTTGACAGCAGTTTGATGTCAGGTCACAGAGCTGAGGAAAATCAGAGCTGACTTTGTACACAGACAGCCAAACCCCTAGGAGCTGGGTAAGAGGCTGCAGAGACTGTTGGTTCCCTCAGCATCCTGGTACATGCAACTGTTAATTTTTTTTTCAGCAAAGAGGAGTTTAAATGCTGTAAGACTTTAAATTCTCAGCCGTAGGAGAGGACAGGACACTGCCTAAGGATTTTTTGCTACAGTTAGTACGGAATATCCTTTTCAGTTTTGGTGGGTACTGAGATTGGAGGATATAAAAAAATACAAAAAAACCCCCAATATAGTACTATATATTTTAAAATTGAAGAATTTTTTACTTTGCAGATGGGTAGATGTTAAAGTGTGGTATAGGAAACCTCTTTATTTCCATATTCCTGTACCATTTTAAAAGAGGATCTTGGTAAAGCTGAAGTTTAGGAAGGAATGATGTTTAAGCTTTGAGAGCTGGGAAGGGGAAAACAAATTTCTACAGCACACAGAGAAATGTTTCCTCAAATGTCTAGTGGTTCATCTGGAGTATGACTAATGTAAGGTGTCAGACTACTTTTCATCTCAGAGGGACTTTTTCTTCCTGCTAGGCTGATTTGGACACTATGCTGTTTTTCTCCCTTTTTATTACAATACAGAGTTCTCCTATGTCACCTAGACTGTACATTTTATTAACCCTACCATATAGCTTTCTACTCTAAGAATACTGAGTTTGAGCACTGCTATCACACATTTCAAATCTGCATATTGTAAAGTTCATTTGCAGAATGCATTTGATCCATTTAGACAAGAAGTGACTCTTTAGTGTTTCTTCCCCTCTACAGTAATTTGCAGGCAGGTTTATTGATATTTTTTTTTTTTTCAAAACAGAAGGCATTAAGTGTAGCCACAGTATTTTGAAATAATAAATTTTTATAAAATAAAGTCTATTTAAGAGTATCTTTTCTATTACTGTGAAACTGTGATTTCTGGTTGTGGTTAATGATGTGGAAAGAATCTGTGATGAGGTCTAATGTCAGATCACTACCAGGTGCACAAATTATGGAAAGATAAGTTACCTGCTTTAAACATCTTTTGTTAATAAAATACCCAGACAGCTTCAAAGCCTCATTTTTACTTATGGCACCAAACAAGAATAAAGCCATTGAACTCAATCCATTTGAATTAACACTAATCGAAGTAATGAAAAGAAACATTAGGGTTTTTTATGTTAGAAAACCCCAACATAGTAAACATTGGTCAAAATATAATTAAATTGGTTTGAAGAGCTAGAGTTGTTCTATTTTTTTCCAGAACTAGCTCCACTGTAGGAATATGAAAACTGTTTTCATAGAAAAGAAGGTCCACGTTAAATTTCCACAGAGTATATCCAGAATCATACTGTTAAATTCATGAACAAAATACAACAAAACCACTTCTGATTTCCTATTCCTGTAATCACGTCTGAAAAAAAACAGATTAGGAACATTTTGCTTTTGCAAATAAAATGCAAATGTGTTAGCTGCAGAAGGAACAATGCACTAGAGAATCAGACGTATCATCCACAAAAGGGATCTTCACTTACTGCTCAACATTACAGAACTCCATCAAGGAAGGAAGGACTTTTTCCTCCATTTAAAACAACCTAAAACACATAACTCGTAAGAAAAATCTTACATAAAGAATTAATCTTCATTCTTTGGTAGATTGCTGACCATTTAGGAGATCATTAGAAATAGTCATAGTAATTTGGCTATTTCAGTCGAATCCCTCCCTGCTAAGCTAAATGCCCCCCATTACCATAATCAATTTAGAGAAACTCTCTTGAATTTTAAAATGGTATAGCTTATGCTTAGTTTTATGTTCAGTGTTGTAACTAGAAGCTTGAAAACTACAGAAGAATTTCAAATAGTGCATTTGTGAACTTCTCAACTTCTGAATTTCTGGCAACACAAGATGCTTTTCCAGAGCTCTTCAGATGCCTTTTCCAGTACAAAACAAAGTTGTCCAAATTGCAGCTAAACTGACTCTGATAAATTTCCTTCTGCTAGCTGGTTTCCTAGCTTTTACTGATCTTCTGCTTTTACAGTGAAAGATTTACCATGCTTGCAAGTTTAGGATTGATGATGTACGTGGCATCAAGACTGAGATTTATATTAATCACCACCAAAGAAAATGATGACCCCTTTTCATCCTCCTGGACCTCTCAGGCCCTGTCCCAGCAATGCCCCAACAGCATCACAGGACCAATACAGGACATCCTCGGCCTGTCTCCATCTCCATGGAGATGCCCAATGCCCTCAGCTGGCCATGTGTCTGCTCTGTGCTCTGGCTCGGAGGAGGGAGAGCAGGAACTCTTAGCCAGAGCCCATCCCACTGACTTTGGCTTTTGACAGTGGGACCCCCTCTGGCCAAAAGCCCTGCCCTGACACCCCACTGGGAGGTCCTTTGGCCCTAAGCACCTGGTTCATGAGGCCCACCAGCCCTCAGAGTGCCCTGACACAAGACAGCAAGCTTTAGATTTTACTCAATAATGTTCTGACCAGAGGGGATCAATATTTGAGTTCCTTGTGCATATTCTGTTTGGTGATTAAAGGTACATCATGGTTTGTGTTATGATCTAAATAACTGCTTTCAATATATACCTTTTTCATGTACAGTATTTTGTCATTTCTTTCAACATGAAGCTATACTAATCTGTTTGGATTTCAAGTGTCTCAAGTGTCAAGTGTGGGTTTGACTGGGCTATGTCTAATATGTTAGGCACAATTCCTCATCCCTGTCTTTCAAGGGATGTAAGGTTGGCACCAAGGAATATCAAAAGAGTTGGTTGGTTATATTTTATTTTATCATTTATGAGACATCTGATGCTGTTCATGCCATATTGCATCCAAAATTAGATAAGAATTGTAAACACAGAGTCATAGAAGGGATCCACAAGGATGATCAGCTCCAATCAGTTCCTGGATCTGCACATGACAAACCAAAAAAATCACACTGTGAATCCGTCAGATTATTGATAGCCGATATTCATAGGATTAAATGGAGCTTGTTTTCTTGACTTTCTTTTTTTCAGAGTAAGTAATTAATTTCAAATACCCACTTTAGGATTTCTGACTTAGTCATGCCTACAATACACATACATATGAAGACAGGAGCAGTAAATCCCACCAGGTGTGTCATAGTATCGATAGTATCCTATTCTCAGTTATTACCCCAGACTTTTGTGAACAATATTGTCAGGAGGAGCACTTATCTTTTGGGTTAAATTTCCTATGATCATATGCAGGAGGCACAGTCCTGCAGCATGACTCAGATGTGGGTGCTCTCTCAAGACACAGAGGAAACAAATTTTATATTTAAGATTCAGAATTTCCTCAGAAAAATTGCCAATATGACATATTTTTCCACTCTAGTCACTTTCTCTCTGTTTGACTAGCTAGTTCAAACCTGATTCTTCCCAATTCTGGACAATACATCACAGGGATCCTTGAACCTGAGGAAAAACCTCATTAGAGTCAGAGTAGGGAAAGTATGGAAACTGAATTTGGAATTTTGAGTGAGAAGTCCTGGTGGCTGGAGAAAAAAAAACATATGAACATTGTCTGTAAAGATAAGGGCTTTCAAACTGAGACTGCATTCTTACCTAGTCACTTATCCGATGACAAGCCTGTTTTAATTAACTCCAATGAAGATAACTCCTAACCAGTTTAAGAAAAAAACAAACCAAACTAACCAACCAACCAAACAAAAAAACACCCATTAAAACCCAACAAAATTAATCTTGCTGAAAATGCTACAATATTATCAAATGAGTTCTTTCTCTGCTGCAGTGATTCCCTTCAATATCAATAGAAACTGATAAAAATGCCTTATTTAGAAAACTCTAAGTGCAACTGGGAAAGATAGTAATGACTGATATTTTAAAGCTGATTAGTCATTTCATACCAACAGTTATTAATTTCAAAGAAAAATGTTTCCAAATTGATTAGACTGTTTTGAAGTTGTTAGTCAGCATGCCTAGAACCCTGTGGTGTTGCTATGACAGCCACTTTAACGCCAAGGAAAGATTTATTTGCTATATGCTTGAAAAGGTCAGAGAGAAAAGTACTTACACAAGGACAATCCACATAGGTTTATATAAACACAACAGGGAAGTAAGTTCAAATATTTGCCCAAATAAAAATAACTTTTACCTGTCATCTTTAAAATGACCTTCCGATTAAAAGAGCACACCAAAGTATTTCTGGTTAATGTGAAGAGGCAATAATTTAGTTTTCCACGTAGACTAGTGAGACTGGGCATGTTTCACTCAGATTGGTTTGTTAAATATTTTATATATCAGTTTTCTACTTCTATTGAATTGAAGTGCAATCATCACATAATATTTTATTTACTATCAAGGAACATGACAAAGAAGATTTTTATATTTGATTACTTATTTCTGGAGTAGATAATTTATTCATCAGCATCACTTCGTTACTGTACTTGTTGTCTTCAAGTGCAATTTTAGTTGATACGATCTGACAGAACCATTATGGTGAATCAACAATCCTGGCAATTCTAATACAATAATCCTTAATGTTGGCTAGTAGAACATATTACTTGTTTCTTGTCTTTCACAGAGCAAAACGAAACAAAACAAAAAATCAACCTCATACACACACACAGAAAAAATCCCTCAACTTGTTACTGGTTTACAAAAGACATTTCAACATATAATGATTATACTGGGTCTAGCTGGAACTTTCTTCATAATTTTGTATCTTGAGAAAGCCAGTTTTGGTAACACATTAATATTTTTGTTACTGCTTAACAGCGCTTGGTGACAAGCTTTTCTTTTGCTCACTCTGCTCAACCTGTCTTTTCAACAGTAGGCTGGGAGAGTGAAAAATTATGGGAGCTGAAACAACTAATCTGAACTGACTAAAGGCATGTTCCATACTGTATGACATCCTGCTCAATGATAACTGTCTTCCAGGATACTTGTTACTCGGAATTTGTCTGGGCATAAATCTGATATCAGAGGTGGTGAGTAATTGTTTCTGTGTGTTTGGTTGGGTTTTTTCCTCCTCAGTCTGTCACTTATTAAACCTTTCTTATATTGTGCCATGAATTTTCTTGCTTTTGCTCTTCCTATTTTCTTCCTATTTTCAGTCCTGGTGAGGATGAGGGTGGAAGTGAAGGAGCAGTCATGTTAAGGATGCCAGTCTGAAGGATTTCTCTGAAGAAAATAATACATGGGATTTGAACAGTTTTGCATACACTAAGCATAATTTTCTTGTGCCTCTCCTTGTACGATTGCAACATCTGTGCAAAACTAGTGAAGAGTGACAATACAGAACAATCATTCTGCTTATATTTTTTCTAATTGTACCAACACAATAATTTGCAAGAGATATCCTTATATAAATTTTCAGGCAATGATTTTCAATGTTTATAGATCTCCAATTACTTTGAAGAATTTGCTTATTTCTAAGTGGTTTTCATCCATATGAAAACCTACTTTGTACTTATGATCAGTACCACACGTTTTTGTTCAGAAAATGTAGCTGCAGAAATATCAAACATATTCCTTAATAGGATTTGAATATATTTCTCTACTAAAAGAAATCAAAGTTACTGTTCTGGTTACACTTCTGATAATATTTATCTTCAATCATATAGGTTACATAGGTGATTATACAAAATTAATATTTTATTGTGTGTAAAACATTTTTAAATCTTTACATTTGAATATGTACATGTAACCTTTTGCAGGCTGACTTACTCTTCCTGCAGTGTAAATTTGAGGCCTCTCTCTGCCCAGGATCCAATTGAGTCAGAGCAGGGCCATCTCCAAAATAGAAGGCAGAATAAGTTTTTCTAAAACATCTAACACTCCAGCTCTGTGAAACAATGCAACAAACAGTGAAAACTCAGATGTAGTTGTCTGAGATTGACTCACAGTTGCTGTTTCAGCTCATGGTTACTACAAGAAAACATCACAGTAGGACAATGTTCCTCTGGCAAACTGCAATTCCAGAGACTGATGTACAATTGCTTATCAGAAACTATAGTGCCAACATTTGCAAAATGGTTGTGTGGACACATTATGGTATATCATAACCTTTAAGAATCTACTATAAGCTTGTAAATGTATTTCTTTACATGCCAAGAAATGCAGGTGGGATCTTGTTTCCAACAACATACATAATTATACATTTTGTTGTTTTGTCATGGAATTAATTATTTCTCCCGTATTTCTAGAATTCACTACTCATACACATTCTTTAAGGAGTGCATTAGCTTTTCCTATGACCCAGAAAAAAAAAAAACAAGAAAAAGAGGAAAAGGAAAAACTTCTACAAGGGCTGCAGTTCAACACAGCCCTACATTGAGGTTTGTAACTGAAACAACACAGATCAGGATTGAATCTGGCTGAGATTATCCGCTTCTCCAGGTGAGCTTGAGTCCCCTCTTTTTTTCTGACAAGGGTTAAAGAGTAAGAGAGCTGTCTCCTTTACCTGAACAGAGGACTAAGGAAAGGTGCCCTAGGGGAGGGAGAAACATTTCCGTGTCTTCTGTTGGGAATTTTCTCACCATAAATCTTATTGCAGCTTACACAAACACCCAACTCTTTGCTGAATAACTTCTTTTTCTGTTAGGAAAATCTGAGCCTTTACCTGTTGTGAAGAAGTTAAACACAATCTTTCTCTTAAAAGAAGGAGATTTTTCTCCGAGTGACTCAAATTATATTGATAATAATTGAAATCTCCCCATTCACAAATATTCTGATTTAGGGGATAATTGACACTTAAAATAAGGGAGGTTTTTGTAGGCTGCTGGGAGCCTCTGTATAATGCAGATAGTGTTTCTCAGAGCAGTTGTTAACTCGTGTACTATTATAATAAATGGATTTCTCTTCAAATACATGTGATTCTTATAGGAATTATTTTGCTTTACTCTGCCAGTTCATTTGAAATCCATCCATCTTTTGTGAAGGTCTCATCCTGTTTTTGAGAAGCTAACAGAAATTAATTCCAATTTGACCGTCTGTTTCGATTAGACCTAAATCTATATGTTTCATTAAATTTGGAAACAAAAGTGATTCATCCATTTGTGTCTTTGGAACAGGATCTTAGCAGTTGGAAATACATTGCCTGTTTATCTTCTACCTTCCTGCATAGGGAAGGCACATCACTACTTGTAGCAAATAGCAAGTCAAGCACTTTCAGTATATACTGTAAAACCTTTGCTTTCACAGAAGTAGACGAAATACAGGCAACCAGCTGTTGCATAAAAAAAAAAGAAAAAAAAAAAAGGAAGGAAGAGTTTTGATATGTTCTATAAAATAAATTATGAAATGATGCAAGCAACATTTTGATCACTAACAAGTGCAAATGTGACCACATGTGTCTGGAACAGGTTGTGGGTGCCAAAAATGGCAATAGCAAATAAAAAAAGAAAGTATAATTTGAATGAGTTAATCACTAACAAGGTTTTCTCTATCCAACTCTATGAGTCTATCTGTCAGGGGTACTCAGAGTACCTGAAAGCCTTTGAGGGTAGATGAGAGACATCATGACCCTAAGCAAGGAGGTAAGACCTTCACTACTACTTCTGCAGAACTGAAGGAGCAGAAGAGAGACCAGGGAAACCCCATGACTCTGCCTAGGACTACACAAATCACACTGATTCATTCTGCTTCTCTCTGGGACCATGTCATCTATCCCGCAAAAGAGGGAATTGTATAATTTGTAAAATTGCATAAATCTGTGATTAAAGTCTTTTGGTATCCAAATGCCCTTAGCCTTCGAACTGTCGTTAGGTCTTAATCTGTGACTATATGCCTAGATATTGTTCTCATGAAGCAATATGTTTTCCAATAAAACATCTGCCTTTCTGTGAGAAATGTGAAAGTTTGCATAATTAAACCACTTGCTTAATAATTTAATGAGATCACTTCATATTATGTTAAAAAAAGCCTGGCAAACTGTCCCATTAAATACTTCACTAATGAAAATCTCTAAGTCTTTAGTTTTAAATAAGTATGTACATTCATGATCATGCACAAATCAAAGCCTAAATTACAATGAAGGGAACAAATAATGTTCCAGATTGCAGCAAATAAACAATTCCTTAATTTGACTTAATGAAGCATGGTTTTAATTCAGTTGAGTATATATTTAAATTTTCATTTGTTTGTATATTTTCCCTAGGAATACAACATGACTTTTTCATTATTTCATTGTCCATTTTGTGCATATGTACGTGAGACCCATCATTGATGACCCCGCAGGGTGGCTGTGGATGGCATCCAGTCATCTGAAATATGCTTGAGCTAGACAGGGAGAAGGTTTAATTCAGTGTAGCTCTTGAAGCCAGTTGACTGATGGGATTGTGTATTCACATAGGATTCACTTTCTGTTGTCTGACAGCTGCACTTTCGTTGATAGCTCCAGAATCAGTTTCAGGTAAGTACACATTTCACCTAAACATATCATTACCATGTGTGAAAGTGGTAGTTAACAAAACTGCATTGTCACTAAGGGCAACTTTCAAATAGATGATGTCTATTGGATAATGAATAATGATAAGAAAAACCACCACACAAACCAAAACAAAACCCGGACTCTGTTGTACAATGGTATTTTATATTTCCAAAGGATATGTGTGATTTCTTATGTAAATCCTATTTTCTCTCTTCACCCTTTGTATATAGAAAGAATCAATATATAAAATATTTTTTTCCTCTTCAAGTTTCTTATTTTTCAGCCACTTCAAGACCTTAAAGCTAGTTCTCTGGTTTTAGTTAACCAACTAAATATAACTAATTGCAAAATTTTTATTTTTCCTTTAATGTGTTAAGTCAACAGACATCTCTCTAAAATTATTTTTAAGATGAGAGGTAGGGAAAAAAGATTTCATTTTATGTATGCATACTTGAAGAAAAATGAAATACACTTGTGGTATTGATGCCTTAAAGGGTATGCTTGATATTTTTAAGAATTCACTTTAGCTAGATAGCCGGATAACTCGGAGTATTAAGGGCCAGAAGAGCCTGTCTCCTTGTCTGTTTGCATTCTTGTGTATAGATAAGTAGGGTATAAGACAAAACACAGAGTTTGGCTTCCAGGCCTACTAGGGACTGAAACATAGGTGGGGTTCAGTAATACGGGGCAATTCTGTTGGACGTTTGGGGGAACACAGAAGTAAGATGGACTTTACTTGGATAGTATGGGAGGTGGGCATTCCAAATGTTATAAAAATGGGGAGATTGTTATGATTTCTTTCTTTGGATCACCGGGCATTGACCAGTAAAGCTGCTTCTCCCCTTCTCGCCGTGTTTCTCAATTTTTTATCCGTCTCCCTTAAGGCATCAGTATCAGTTAAGGCTAGATGCTTGTCTCTCACGTGAGTTCATCATCATTTAATTACATACTGATGAACAAACCCTAGAGGTTTGAAATCCTTATTTAAGGTCTTTAAATGAAATTTTGTTCATAAACAAAAGTATCATAAAACCTTAAATATCCCATCATAGAAGTCCCAGTGTAAAAAGAACAGGTTCATAAATATCTAAGAACAGCATATGCCAAGAAATATGTTGTGAAGGAGAATGTGTGATTTTAATATATTTTATATTCTGCAATAAACAAATGCAGTTAAGATTTCTCTTTTTTTCTTTTTCAGTTAGGTAGATATTTAGGCAAGTAAAAATTGTCCTAAAAATAAAAGCTTTGCAGTGGAAAATAAAAAAAATTCAGTCTGGACTAAAAAAGCCTCTGTAGTGAAACATAATAATACATTCATCTGAAGCTGATATTTAGTAAGATATATGTGTATGTGTGTTTGGAATGTGTTACAATTATAAAAGTCAAATAAAGGTAACCCCTAGATTTGTTATGAAGGGTCAAGGAGGAATCAAGATAAAATGATGTAATTAATTTAATATATATTCAACGACCAATGAATGAGGAAGAATTAGAAACACTTGAAGCCATGAATTTAAGAATGTTCCTTTTAAAGCAAGTATAATTCAAAATATGATTTGGTTATAGACTAGAGTCTATGATGGCGCATTCATCACACAGCTGAACTGATTATTCACACACAATTAGATTTAGTTAGGATAGAGACTCTTACAGACACTTTAATCATTTGCTTCATGAATTGGAAAGGGGTGTGCATTTGATTTACCGTCATCTGGGTGGGGGATAAAGATCAGCTAGTTGATAAATGTTGCAAATGAATTTGCTGATCGAAGCTATCCTTTCATTTGTTTTGCACAATAATTAAAGATTAATTAAATCAGACATGCCTCTAATGAAAGACTCCTACCTGCAGTTCTCCTCATCTAACTGGAAAATACAAAACAGATCAAGATGAAAATTCTTCAAAGGATGAGGGCTTGGATAAACAGAAAAGGGAATATTTGTATTGTTCTGTAACTATTGATGCAAGCAATGTACAACATTTACACTCTGCCTATTTAGAACAATAATTGCTTTGGGACCTGAGACTTGCAACATTAAATAAAGAGCATGTGATCTGTATAAAACTTGTACGGAGGTTTTTTGTTTTGGTTTGGTTTGGTTTTTTTATGTTTGACAGAGGAAAGTATGGACTTAAAACTGAAAAACTTTGAGACCTACTAATGGTGCAGCACAAGATCTGTTTCAAGTGGTTCACAACAGTCAAGAAGACATGCTTGTTTGTAATGATCAGTGCCCTAAAGTAATTTTCATAAAACCACTACAGCCTTGTAACAATGAACTAGGTATTCTCAAATGTATGACTCTGTATGTAGGATCTTCCAGTTAATGTGAGAACTTTTGTGTATGTCTGTGTATATATGTTGAACATTGATGGTTGTAGCATCTCCAATATGTCTACATGAGCTTTTTGTATTGTTCTGCCAGAAGGTATCTTTTATACTCCATGGTATCTTCACTAACATGAATAGCACCAGTTTAAAACACATATTTCAGTGAATTTTCAGGAAGATGTGGAAGACGTCAAATCTGAAATTCAGTAACAGGGAAAATAAAAGAGACATGTGAGATAAAAAATGAAAAGTGGAATAGTTATATAATACATATTTTGGACACGTATTTCAGTTGGAGTGCCTTGCCTCACTAGGTGACGGTCAATGTAAAAGAAAGAATAGTTAATTTTAAACCCAACTTTTAGATGGTTAAAACTATGTGTTGTGATTTCAGTCCTAGTGATTTTAGTGAGAACAAAAGTTGATGAAAAATTAATAATTTGAAATTTGAGTTATTTTGTAAATTTTGTTCTGAGTGATTTGTTTGGAAGCTTTGAAAATATCCTTTAATTTTTAATCACAGTTGTGATACAAGAAAGGAATGCAACTCCTCATAAATTGTCAGTTTTTTTGACGCCTAGTGTATGGCTGTTTACCAGCCTATAACAGCTGTTATATCTGTGTGTCATAGCAAAATGATAAATCAAAGACAGAAGTCTCTGAAAGAGCTTTATAATTTTGCAATATGAAATGTTCAAATTTTCCAATTATGAAAGTCATTGTGCTGTATTTCACCACTTTTTTCCCTATGATTTTTACAGATCAGTTATATTTAAAAGCCTAGTGTTTCTCCTAAAGCTGTGAACCTATTATTTTCCATGGCAGTAAGACTTAACAGCCCTGATTATGTTTTAGTCTGATATGGACTTCCTAAAATTTGCATTAGCTAACATTTGCTTACCTTAACTCACCTCAGCTCCTTGTTTACGTGAGTAAACAAGATATTTCAGTTGCTGGACATTGAATACTTTCATTTAGGGCAAGTAGTGATAGGGAGAATGGCTTCAAACTGAAAGAGGGTTGTCTTGAGTTAAGTATTATAAAGAAATTGTTTACTGTGAGGTTGTTGAGGTGCTGGAAAAGGTTGACCAGAGAGGTTTTGGATGCCCCATCCCTGGAGGTGTTCAAGGCTGGGCTGAATGAGACTTTAAGCAACCAGATCTAATGGAAGATGTCCCTGTCCATGGCAGGAGGACTTTACAATTAGATGATCTTCAAGGTCCCTTCCAACCCAGGCATTCTATGATTCAGTGTACAGAGTTTTATTTAGCTCTACATTGTAGATAATGCTTTGAAAAATTTTGAAAAGAAACAGAAAAATCTCATAAAATGTTAATTCCACCTTTCTTCTTCAACCTATCTCAAATTATCTTCTCTATGAACCTGTCATATATAAATATATATACATATATGTAAAATACATTTTTATATATATAAAATATGTTCATATATATGCATGAACATAAATGCAGATCCAGAGTTAGAGAAAGTTGAGGAGGTTATTCAGCAAAAATTAAAAACAAAACATAGAACACTGTTAAACACGGATACTCACTCACTGGTGTTGAGTATCACCAATTTTTTGATCAAATCTTTATGTCCATGAAAGCAATCACACATGCTGTAAACTTGCAGTGGAAAAGTAGTTCTTGTGAACACTTGACAATGTAGCTGGTATGTTTTTAAAAGGACAGAGAAAAGCACTTTTATCCTAACACTGTAGGCTTCCTGAGAAAAGCTTACAAGGGAAGCACTATCAATGTTATGAATCAATAGAAAGAAAAATCAATAAAGAACAAGAGGCATTGACCTTGCATAATAAACCTCTTTTTCTTGTGTCCTGAGTACATATTAATTGGTCTTACAATACCTATTTAGGAACACTAATATTAAGCATCTGTAGCAAAAAAACATCGGCCTTGCTTTCAAAGATTTAAAAAATGCAAAATTATAGTTCATAGCATAAGGAATTGCAGTGTGTCTAGCTCATAGCAAAAAGATCCAATTCAGTTTTGCAAATATCTTGCACCTATTCTGAATTATAAGTCTGTATCAAATAAGGCACACAGGTGATGCAGAAGAATAAGTAGCTAGATATCTTTTGCCATAAAATTACATAAGCTATTGTTTATGTTGTTGTCCTACATAATTTTTTTTGCTCCTTGCAATGCTATTTAAACCAAATGATCCTTAATAGAACTAGAAATATGACCCAATTCTATCTACAAAACTTTAAAACATAAAAAAAAAATTAAAGAAAAAAAAAATAAAGTACTGCCTAGAGTACATTTTTAATTAGTGAACTGTTGCCAGTATTATGAGACCTGGAATTTGCTCCAATGTAATGATACTAGGATGCGTGGTAGTCTGCTGAGGTATTTTCTCAGTTTTGGTTATTTTAATCCATCACAAAGAAGCAGGATTCTATGGGATACAAACATGAGGTCAAATCATAAATCATAAATTCTTCATTCTTTAAAAAAATCTCATAATCTGAGATACGACATTTACTTGATTGTGTCCTAAACTGTTTTTTTTATAATCTACAGGATCTCTTTTTCTGTAATGCTTAGTGTTTCTACTTCAGAAATGTCATTTTTAGCACATCCTGAAATTTACATTTTAAAATGAAAATATGCACTGCAAAAACTAAAATTTGAGCATCACAGAGAGAATGACTTCATGTCTCCCCCAGGTTCAGGTCTCATTATGTATGAATCTTAAGAATTACCCTTATGGTAATACATATTATTCTGCCTTAGTGGTATGAGTCACTTGCCTCAATCTTTTAGAAACTCTCAAGTAGTATGAAAAATGAATGAGAAATGTGTAGTGTGTTAACTCCAGGAAATGTTTTATGTCCTGTGCGATACAGACGTTCTTGTCTAGTCTTCCAGCATAATTTTGCCAGTTACTGCTTAGTGTAAAAACAATTTTCTATTGGTTTTAAGTAAGACCGTTCCTGGAAGCTCAGAGACCTTTCAAACAATGTTTTACAGGCAAATTTCTATCATGACTCTAGTCATAATTTTGGGATCTTCATAAAAGTAACAGTAATCTAAAGTAAAAAATAAAATGAAAGACCATAAAGAAAAACAAAAGACAAAGTTGAAAGGAAAGCAACAAGTCTATTTCTGGTTTCTCAGTATATTAAATGCTATTAAAGAAAATTTTGAAGGCAAGTACAAATCCAAGCAAATAACTATTCTATAAGGCACTTTCTAAGGAAAGTTGTCCTCAAAAATTAGGTTTCACAGAGTATCAGAAATGTTTGTTTACTTATAGAAATAAGACTCCTGTCCTCTAAAATTTTACCACTGAGTAGCATCATATTTCTGTAAATCATAGAGAAAACTCCATGCTTAAGGATCTGAAGTATATGGAGGATTTTTAATGAACATTTAAAAAAACCCTCTCTGTGCTTCTTAATATGCTTATACGAATTTCTAACTCCTATTAATAAAAATTGTCTTGAAACTAGTTCATTGGTTACCCTTTAGTTTTGAGATTTTTTTTCTAAAGAGATCTTATTTTTGGTCCTTTTTTACCACTTTTATCACTCTCTCAGCTTTTAAGGAAGTGACACAGGAGAATTATACATCCCATGTGGAAGATATGTAGGTCCTCTCTTCATTGGAGGACCTGCATAGTTTTTATTAAATAAAATAGTCCTCTTGTAGCTCTTTCTCACAGCTGTAACTGGCCAGCAGATCAGGAGTATGCAAGGGAAATGTGAATCATCCACAGATAATCTAAATCTATTTTTAATCTGCACTTTTACTAGACAGAATAGTGCTTGTCATATATTTATGATTTTTTTTTCATTTTGAGAAATTCATGTAATTCAGGAGACAGGGGGAACAACATTAGTATTTCTGTAGAATTGACTGATATGATTCTGAGATCATTAACAGATGAGATCGACAGCTAAAAGAGAAAAATCTGTTCTTTATTGTTAGTGAAGTAAATAGTTCTTTTTCCAGTCAAAAGAAAATCTGAACCCAAAAATTAATATGGCATGAGACAATTGTTGCATATGTCTGAGGTTTAATGGATTAAAGAAAGACGTGACTTTGGTTAAAATACAAAAATAAGAAATTTTTAGGAAATTCCTGAAAAAAAATCTTAAGAATCTTAATTTTACTCCTAACCTTTAATTAACAGCTTTAATTCTCCAAAGAATTGAAAATAACACACAACAAGTCTAAAAGTTGCTATGTTACTGTAGCTCTAAATACTTACACATTCTTTGAGCAATGAAATCATAATATAATTTAGTATCATAATTCAGGTTGGAAATTATCTCAGGATAACTCTAATCTAGAGTTCATTCTGTTCAGAGTAGGGTCACCCCTGATGTCAGATAACAGCTCAGAGCTCTATATAGTTGGGTCTCACAGCCACCAAGGATAGGGAGAGATTGGAGCAGCCAGCTCCCACTGTGTGACAGTCCACACAGGGAAGTTTCCTTCTTATATCCTGTGTGTATCTCTCTTCTAACAAATAGCTCCATTTTCTCCTGTGCACCCCTGGGAAAAGGCTGACTTTAATTCCTCAATATCCCCTGCATTGGCTTTGAGGCAGATGTTCAGTTCTCCTGAACTTGTCCCTTCTCCAGGCTAAACAAACTCAGCTCCCTCAGCTTCTCCTCACAGGCCATTAGCAATTCGTGGTGGCCCTCCATCTAGTTCACTCCAGTTTATTAATGTCTAGTGGCTATAGGGGACCCAAAATCAAAAAAAAAATATAAAAATCTCAGGGAAATATGTAACTTTTCCTGACTGTCTCATAAAATAGCTTGCTAGAATGAAAAAGTAGGCCAAACAGCAGAGCTAGAATAATCTCTATTTATTATACTACTTACTACATACACCTTTGTTGCTTGCTGTACAAATTTTTTATAGAATGGGCCTCAGACATCTCAAAAGACATTGTGCATTAAATATGCAAAATGCTTATGTATTTTTTTCTTAAAATCAAAGTTTTATGAAACTTAGTCTATCTTTGATTTCAAATATACAAAATTTAGATCAGGATCATTACTGATCATCAAATATTTCCAAAATAGTTTTGAGTAAACTCATTGACAATGCATAACTTATTATCTGAATTGTGTGGAATGTTCATTCTCACATGCCTTCATCTGAAAACAAGTTAAACTATCACTTTGAATAAGTATTTCTTTGAGTGGCTAAGATCACATGAGCTTACTAGCTCAGAGCAAAATTTGACAGGGAAAAATTGTGTATGTAACGTTTTTTACACTCATTATACATATCATGATAATTTGCAATACAGTAATCTACTAATGCAGATCTGAAAGTACACACTCAGGATATCTTCTTGTTTGGTTTACCAAGACAAAATATGACTGAAATGAAAGTCACTTCGCTAAGAAAAGTGTAAAGTTATCATCTAGCATGTCACTGAGTTATGTGTCCTACAGATTTTTCAGTCAAGTGATATATTTTAGAAATCTGTTGTAAAATTCCCTGGCATTAATAAAGAAATTATACACATATTGGTATTGACAGTCTTTTGTTGTGAAATGTATAAAACATTTACAGATTATCTACACTGTGCTATTGCTTCATTCTGTGTCACTGTAGTATGAAAAACACCTCTGTTCTTTCCCCTCTACCTCATTTTCAAAAGGGAATAAGACCACCTGATCCCTGCTAGCTGCTGCTTCGACCTAAGTAAAGAGGTGCAAGTCTCTATCACAGCTGGAGCAGGCTGGGCAGGAAGAAAGAGAAGAGAGAGAAGAAAGAGAGAAAGGAGAGTGAAGAAAACAGATGTTTATAAATTGAACTTTGCTATACCTCTGAGTTAGACAGGAAAATATTGCTATTTCAGTTGAATCACAATTAAAAAAAATAGTTCTTTTTAGTCAACAGATAAGTCAGTGAGTGGACACAGAGAGTAACAGAAACTTCATGCAACTGCTATTATGTGTTAAGTGTGGGATTCAGAAGGAGTGAAATTTAATGCATTATAGTTTATTTTATCATTACATTAGAAGATATGTTCAAAGTTTTTTCCTTAAGAGATTCATTCAATTCTGTACCTTGTTTTTCCCATTCATTCAGCTAGGTGCTGGAACTGTGGAATAACTGAGGAATGGTTCAGTCATATTTATAGACACACATATATATGCTTTTATATATTGACAGATATAAATGCAAAAAGAAAATTATATTCTAAAAATAGTTATCTAGCTTGAACTTCGAAAAATCTAACAAAAACATTATATTATTCATTAGCATTTCTGTGTTTGAATTCTGAATAGAATTCCTATTTTCATTATATAGTGTAACTTTCTCTGCTATTTTCATATTGCTTTCCAAGCTTAAATGGCAGACAGACTATTTTGCACTGAATGTTTACTGTACTAAATATTTCCACTATGTCCTGTTAAAAGAACCATTTTGTTTAACAGCCCAGTTTTACTGTGTTTAACAATATAAGAAATAAATGTAAAATATAAAATCCTAGAATATGTTAATCAGGAAAATTACAGTTTCCTATGCTATCCAGAACTTCTCCATGGAAACAATATTAAGGTATATACAAAACAAATAAGTGATCTGAGACAGCCATCACAGCTTCAGTAAGGGCAAATCATGCTTGACCAATCCAGTAGGCTTATATGATGGAGTGACTGCAGCAGCTGACAAGGGAAGAATGAGCAATGTCATCTACTTAGACTTCTCTAAGGCCTTTGACACAAACCAAGATGACATCCTCATCTCCAAACTGGAGAAACATGGATTTGACAGGTAGGCTACTCAGTGGATAAGGAATTGGCTGGGTGGAGACACAGACAGAGTGCTGTCACCAATGTCCGGGTGGAGGATGCTGTTGGGTTGCGTCCCTCAGGACACATGAGTCAGGTGCTCTTCAATATCTTTATCAATGACACAGGCAGCGAGATCAAGGATGCCCTCAGCAAGTTTGCAGATGACACAAAGCTGAAAAGTGCAGTTAACGGAAGGGATGCCATCCAGAGGGACCTAGACAAACCTTAAGAAGTGGGCCCATGAGAACCTCATGAAGTTCAACAGGTTCAAGTGTGAGGTGCTGCCCCTGGGTCAGGGCAATCCCAGACATAAGTACAGCCTGGTAGAAGTCACTGAAAGCAGCCCTACAAAGAAAGACTTAGGGATTTCTGGTGGATGAAAAAGTGGACATGAACTGTCATGAACTGACATGACTCCTGGAAAAGCTGGCAGCTCGCGGCTTGGACAGGAGCACTCTTTGCTGGGTTAGGAACTGGCTGGATGGTCGGGCCCAGAGAGTGATGGTGAACGGTGCTGCATCCAGCTGGCGGCCAGTCACCAGTGGTGTCCCTCAGGGGTCTGTGCTGGGACCAGTGTTGTTCAATATTTTTATTGATGACATGGATGTGGGTATTGAGTCCTTCATCAGTAAATTTGTGGATGACACTAAGCTGGGAGCTTGTGTCGATCTATTGGAAGGAAGGAGAGCTCTCCAGAGGGACCTGGATCGGTTGGAGAGCTGGGCAGTATCCAATAGGATGAAATTTAATAAATCTAAGTGCTGAGTCCTGCATTTTGGCCGCAAAACCCCCCTGCAACGTTACAAGCTGGGGACAGTGTGGCTGGACAGTGCCCAGGTGGAAAGGGACCTGGNGGAGACTCAGAGGTGATCTTATCACTCTCTACAACTTCCTGAAAGGAGGCTGTAGTCAGGTGGGGGTTGGTCTCTTCCACCAGGAAGCAACGGACAGAACGAGAGGACACAGTCTCAAGCTGCGCCAAGAAAAGTATAGGTTAGACATTAGAAAGAAGTTTTACACAGAAAGAATAATAAAATATTGGATAGTCTGCCCAGGAAGGTGGTATAGTCACCGTCCCTGGATGTGTTTAAAAAAAGGCTGGATGTAGCACTTGGTGACATAGTCTAGTCAGGGTGTGAGGACAAGGGTTGGACTCGATGATCTTGGAGGTCTCTTCCAAACCAGTGATTCTGTGATTCTGTGACAGTGTGTACTTGCAGCCCAGAAAGCCAATTGTATCCTGGGCTACATAAAAGACAGTATGGGCAGCAGGTCCAGGGAGATGACTCTGACCCTTTTCTATTATGAGACCCCACCTGGAGTCCTACATCCAGCTGTGGGGTCCTCAGCACAAGAAAGACATGGATGTGTTGGAGAACATCCAGAGGAGGGCCACAAAGATGATTAGGGAGGTGAAGACCTGTGCTAGTTTGAACACTAGGGGGCGTAATCAGGACGAGAGATGTAATGTAGGCAAAAACAGCTAACAGTTTATTAATCTGGAGCTCTATAAAAACTCTAGGACCCCACTAAGGCACTAACCAAATATATCAATAGCAACACGACGATATTTGCAATATAAAAAACCAAAATTATAAACTGCTCCTCCAAGCAGGCTGGTGGCCTGAGGAGCAGAGGAAGAAAGGGCAAAGATGCCTCAGAGATAGTGTCTCTCAGTCCTCAGAGCCTCTGAAAGACAAAACAGTGAAAAA
Organism: Serilophus lunatus; assembly: GCA_013399895.1. Taxonomy (NCBI): domain Eukaryota; kingdom Metazoa; phylum Chordata; class Aves; order Passeriformes; family Eurylaimidae; genus Serilophus; species Serilophus lunatus. Next base: position 82,226 of record VXBA01002666.1, read on the forward strand.
CATCCTCCCCTTGGGAAACCAAGGGGAAAGACACCACAGTGTTGCAGCTGGGTGGTGTTCTGCTGGCACGGCTGGGGCTCCAATGGTACTGTGAGGTGAGGGAAGCTGGGAGGGGCAGCAGCCGATGCATCTCGACCATGAGGAGCCAGCAAAAGGGCAAGACTTCTGGGATTCTGGCTTTTGTATGCTGGCAATCTCACATTATTTCAGAGTCCTTTTTCTGAGTGTGCAGTTTTCCCATTGGTCAGCAGCATTGGGCACATCCCCTTTCCGAGATTGCAGCACTCTTAGCAAGATGGTGCCCCCGCCAAAAGTGCCATGAGCTCTGGGATCCACAGCCCAATGGTGCTATTGCTGTCACCCGCGGGACACCTAGAGGTGCCAGCAGCACTGCCCGCGGGGCCCTTGCTGCCTGCAGGGACCCGCCACAAGCAGTGGAGGGGCCACAGGGCTGCTATGAGATTGGCCACCGCCACCCCCTTCTGCCAGCACTGCCAGGCACTGGCCACCCCATGCACAGCCAGAGCCACGAACCACATGCGTGGCAGGAGCCAGGACCCTCAGCTGCCTCGCCCCACTCCATGCTGCTCCACCGCCACAGCAGCATGAGGATAGGGCTGGCCACTCCACTAAAGCAGCGGCTGCTGCCCCAGCCCCACACCAGGACAAGGGTGACCGTGCCAGGAAGCAGCCGAGCTTGGTGGTGACACTCCACAGACGCTGAGCTATGCCAGGCAGCACAGAACTAACAAGGAACCGCACTCCTGGTCCTACGCCGCAACAGTATGTGAGGTGTTGTGATGGCTCTGCAAAGCACTGGGATGCACTGGGCAGCACGGGACTCAAGCCCACTGCGTTCCTGGTCCTGGTGCGACGGAAGCACGGGGCTCCACACCATCCCACTGCATTCCCCAGTCCCTGCAAAGATGCGGAGAAGGAGTGGGGGAGCCCTGCTGCTCCACAGACGCCGAGACAGGAGTTTGGCCATGGTATGTGGGGGGAAAGGAACAGTTTGGTTCTCTGAGGGGACAGGGCTTCGACTTTTTCATGCTTCTTAAAAAAAATATGGTTTAAAAACGTTCAAAAAGACAAACACTCCAAATATCCCGCCACCCCCCAGAACCCAATATTAACCCATAAAAAAACCCTATCTTATGAAAACAGGCTTTGAGAGCTGGAGTTATTCACTCTGGAGAAAAGAATGCTCTGATGACACCTCACTGCAGTCTTCAGAGGGTGTTTAGAACCAATGGAGAGAAGAATATTTTATGTGGATAGACAATGATAAGACAAGGGGAAACAGTTTTAGACTAGAATAGGAGAGATTTAGATTAGATATTAGAAATTCCTTACTGTGAGGGTCATGAGACTCTGAAACAAGTTGCCCAGAGAAATTGTGGATGTCCCATCTCTAGAATTGTTCTAGGACAGATTAAATGAGGCCTTGAGCAATCTGATCTCGTGAATGGCATCCCTCTCCATGATGGGAGGGGTTGGAATGAAATGATCTTTAAGGTTGCTTCCAGACCAAGTCAATCAATGATTCTATGACTTTGGACAAGCAATGGAAGCCTCTAGAAAGTATATATATATACAATAGTTCTATTTTTCCCCACTAAAATTAATTGGAAGAATGGGGCATTAGATCAGAAGACAATCCTGTATCATAAGGATATGTAAAAAAGGCATAGAAAGGAACTTTTAAAGGGCTCAGAGAGACTAAAACACAGACTCTTAACACTAGTTTTTTTCCATGTATACAAGTGCAAGATTATGCAGCAGAAAGGGAGGAAACAGCACAGCAAACACAGACCTGAGTAGCATAAGAAAGGAAGAGTTCACTGTAAAAGTGCATCGCATTTTCAGCTAATAGGAACTAACATGGTACCAATGATTTTCATGGGCCAGTCTTTATTGATTTATTGTATCTGAGAAAGCAATCCAGAAGAAGAATTGCTATAGGAGTGATATGTTTTCTTTTTGTTTACAGGAAAAGTAGATTTAGGTTATTTATTGTCCATTGTAGAGCATGCAGAACATTCAGACTGGAAAGAGCTAGGTGTATTTTTCCTCTTAGTCCTTGGAAACAAACAAAATCTCTCCTCTCTTGGTATAAAACACTATACAAGTATAGTTTGACGTGTAAAGAGCACAACAAGTGTTAACAAGGAATTTTATGGGAAAAAGTCTTTCTGCTTCATGAAACCACAGCTTCATGTTATCAACCCATCAGTAGCGGTTGCAATTTTTCAGGATTCTGCCTTTTTCACACTTGTTTGTTCCCCAGGAAAGATTACCACCCCTGTTCAATTCCATTGCTGTGCCATCTTACTATAACCTACATTTCCTGATGTGATCCACTGAAATAAATAAAAAGATATAGTGTGCTTTACTCTTAAACTGGCTTGTCACAGTTGTTGGGTTTACAGCAAGGCCACATAGCTGAATCAGCACACCTGAGGGTGTCATAAAACCTTGCAAGAGATGGGGAGCAAAATATCTTAAATTGTATCCTCCAGTGGGACAGTAATGGAGAATGGAAGCCACAAACAGAAAGAAATTGGACCATGTCACAATCCCACATCTTTTACTAGCTATAAGAAAGCAATCAAATTTCTCTGCACATATCAGCTGCCAGCTGAGTCAGACTATATATCCTGGAGGTAAAAAACAATATAAGGAAGTAGAATCTTCACTGGTTTTGATATGAATTTTTTCATAGGATCACTGATCTTGAGTACACCTTGGTATCTCAGAAACTAATTTCTCATTACATATTATGTAGCAGTAAACAGTTGCTATTTAGAAGTAATCGGTTTTCAAAATCATACCAAACCCACTGGAAAGATCATGTGTAATTGCACATACTGTATATGTGTGTCAGTGGGCCTGTCCTATACCTAATGGCAGCAGTCAGATTTTTTGAAAGACTGAGCCACTACTACCCTACATTACTGGAAGTAATTGTGTAATCTATGCATTTAATCAGTAATACAGCTGACAGATATATCTGTCTTTCATCTCTATGTATATAATCTGCTTCAGGCTATTCTTAAGCACCTTCTTCAGTCACTTTCTAAAATAAAGTTATTGCAGTCAAAATATATAACCTCTGGCATACAAAAATCTTTGGACATTGAACTCATTCTTTCAAGATAAAGAGGGAGGACAGCCCTTAACACCTTCAAATAACTTGCCAAAATATCACCTAAAGCAGTGGGATTCAAATCTAATTAAACATTTGACAGGCTTTAGAAACAAATGGAAATTGTCCCAAGCATGTTGGCAAGTACAAGATAAGAAAGGAGAGCTGTCTTCAAATCATTAGTAGCAGAATCATGAATTTCTTTCAGAAGATTAGATATCAGCTGGGCAAATGCTAACACCATATTTCTAAGGCATTTAGACAACCCTGAAAATGAATTTTTGAAACTAAAATAAGACAGAGTTCAATTAACTGCATGCCATGGCTTTTTTTCAAATGGTCATGTCTTGAAGCAAATCCTGCAGACATATACTTCTGTACTATTCCCCTGAGCTTACACTTAAGAACCATTGGCACCACTGTGAGAAATGACTTTAATATTGATCTGCTGCATAAGCAGTAAAACTACAACTGAGGCTTCCCACAAGAGAAAAATTCTATTAGCCAATTGTTTATATAGCTTACCATCTCACTTAGAGGAGACCTTATTGCTGCCTATAAATTCCTTATAGAGGAAGAGAAGTGGCAGGAACAGACCTCTTCTCTGTGGTGACCAGTGAAAGGACTGAAATCGCACCAGGGCAGGTTTGGATTGGATATTAAGAAAAGGTTCTTCACCCAGAATGTGGCTGGCCACTGGAACAGTCTCCCCAGGGAAGTGGTCACGGCACCAAGCCTAGTAGAGTTCAAGAAGCACTTGGATGATACTCTCAGGCACATGGTATGACTCTTGGGGATGGTCCTGTGCAGGGCTGAGGGTTGGACTCAATGATCCTTTTGAGTCCCTTCCAATTTAGCGTATTCTGTGATTCCGTGATTTAACGATCCTTAGGAAGCCTTACAGCTCAACTGCTGCTGCTGAAAAAAAAAAAAATCTGAATCTCTTAAGGAAATGGATCTCAGCTTTCATTCATCACAGAATGGTTCAGGTTGGAAGGGACATCTGGAGGTTATCTGGTCCAAACCAGATTAAGTAGGGTTAGCAGATTAGCCCAGTTAAAAAGGACTACCTAGAGCCTCCTGTCAAGGGTAGGGACTCCACAATCTCACTGGGAGATCTGTGCCAGTGCTCAGTCACCCTCACAGAGAAATATTATTTCCCTTTTTTTTTTTCCTGTGTTTCAGTGTGTTTGCTAGTTTTTGTCCTCCCACTGGGCACCACTGAGGAGAGTCTAGCTCCATTTTCTTTGTGCCCTCCCTTCAGCTGTTTATATACATTTATATACATCTGGCCCCAGCCAGGTGACCAGGCATTCAGAGACACAGTAGGAGCTGATGACGAGGAAAAAAACAGATTATTGCTGACTTAGCCTGTCAGGGTATAAAAACTCAAGAGACATGATAAAATTTCCTAGGATTAGCTGCTCTATCACTTTCTGAGGAACTGAGGCAAGGCTGCTTGACCCATAGTCTTTCTTTCTCTTAATGAAGATGGGAGTGATATTTGCTTTTCTTCAGTTTTCAGATACTTCTCCCAGTGACCGTGATTTGCCAGGGGTTATTGAAAGTGGCCTCACAATGATTTCTACCAGCTTCCTCAGTACTTCCACAAGTACATTCACTTGTGGGTGAATTCCATCAGGTTCCATGAATTTATGTATGTCCTGAAGTGTTCCCTGGGATTTCAAGAATATATCTTCCTTGCTCCAGTCTTTCTTTCTGGTCTCTGGGACCTGACATTCTCGAAAGTTAATGTTCCTAGTAAAGATTGAGGCAAAGAAGGCATTCAGTACTTAAGAATGCTGGATTTTCTGGTCCTTCATCATTCCGGTCCTTTCTAGAGCCTTCAAATAGCTAGAGAGAAGTGGCTAAAGACATATGAAATTTACCAAACAAAAAAGAATTATATCTTGAAAAAGTTCGAGTGATTTTTTAAACTGTTTTTTTAGCACTTACTACCATTTATAAGTAAGAAGTTTTCCTTCTTCATTTTCATGGTTCCTAAAAATTCTGTTTGTAGAGGTTATTTAAAATTATAACAAAAAAACCCAAACAAACAAACAAAAGGAACTTTTGATTTCTTTCTAAAAAAATATTTCCCTTATGAAATAATAGAAGTTTTGTTTGGCAACTTATGTGATTTAGGAATCTGGATAGTTATATCAAATTTTAAAGGATCACAGCAGTCAAACATTTATTGAAATGTCTCTTCAAGCCCTCGCTTCCATTTCAGTGTTGTCATCTAATATTTTCTCTCTAGAAGAAAATGTCTTTGCAGCTTTGTCCTAAAGTTTTCTAATCTTTTCTGCCTGACTTAATTTGCCATATTTGCTCTTAAGCAAACTGGTATGTCCCATGAATCATGTAAGAGCTTGTGGTTCTATGTGTACACTAAACCAAGAAAAGTGTTGAAAAAATTTACCTCCTTTCACACGTCACACCTGTAAGAAAACCAAGTTCTCTGAAAAGCTGAGAAAAAAAAATTCAAAGAAAAGATTTTTGAGAGATACTCGATTAAATAACATCTTATTTTCATTCTTTTCTTCCCACATACATTAAAAGTTTCCCAGAAAGCCTATTGAGGTCAATAAAGAGTTTCTGTTACTACTCTAGTTTCTAAAGCTGATTCCATGAAGAGAAGAAATTACATATTTGAGTATAGTGTGTTCTTTTTGATCTTTGTGAAAAAAATAATAAAGTTGCAAACACCTTTTCCTTTGAATGCAGTATTAACAAATAATGACAGGCAGTTTCTTTCCTCAGAAATTCTTAACTGTGTTAGTCTATAAACTCACTTTTTCATAGAAATTTCTCTCTGCTTCCTTTTTAAGATTAGACCCACAGCTGCTGAATACTTCAGCCTTATATCAGCATTAATTTTGTCTGGGATGAAAGATTACAGAACTGAAATACCATTCTGATAACATCACAACTAAAAGACTCACATCATGCTTTACATTGCTTTGTCATTTTCTCCAAATAATGTCAGTTTATTCCTCCCCTATATCCCTTGCTTTCTGTTTCTGAAGTTGTGTATCTTCTTCAGTACAAGTATTCTCAACCATAAACTGAGAAATGCTTATTTTTACATCACCCAAGATTTCTTCCTGGTATGTAATGGTCAGAGCCAGGATTGATGATGATGCCTTAAGGGGTATGCTTAATATTTTGGAGAATTCACTTTAGCTAGGTAGCTGGATAACTTGGAATATTAAGGGCCAGAAGAGCCTGTGTTCCAGTGTGTTTGGATTCTTGTGCAAAGAATGGAATATAAGACAAAACATAGAGTTAGGCTTCCAGGCCTACTAGAGGCTGGACATACTTGGGGTTAGGTAACAAGGGACCATCCTGTTGGATGTTTAGGGGACACAGTAGTAAGATAGACTTTAGTTGGATAGTATGGGGAGGAAGGCACTCTGAATGTTACAAAAATGAACAAATGATTGTTATGATTTTTCTCTTTTGGATCACGGACTTCGTCAGTAAAGCTGCACTCTCCCTTCACCTCTGCAAACAGCGTGTTTGTGGTATTTCTTATCTCATCTGTTTCAGCTAACAATGATCTTGTGTAACTATACAGTCTGTATACAGCTCAGAACATCCAAGAAGAAAGTTCTCCTAATTTAGGTAACAAAGCATGGCAACCATTCTTATGTAAGATTTCCAAATGTTATCAAGGTTTATGAAGTTATCAATTCAATTAGTACAGAATTATAAAATTAGAACTCCTTTGATGAAATTTTCATGCGGAACCAAACTCTTTAAATCCACAGAATATATTCCAGTGTCCAGTGAGAGACCTCGTCCTGGTCAGTGGTAGATGGATTCCGGATAAGGTACACATACAGTTTTTACATTTTCAAAGATATTTTAATAGGCTTGAGAATCTTCTAGTTCACTATGGAATCTTTCTAGATCTAAGCAAGAAAATGAACTCTATATTTCAATTAATAGTTCATCTATCATCTTGAAAACAGTGTTCTGTAGTCTAAATAAAGGTCCAGGTTCCTCACATACTTACATCATAGTTAGTCTGCTGTATCCACTGTGGTTCTACTTTGTTTGGAGACTAGTCTGTAGGGAAGGTGAGAAAACTCAGAAAGCTTAAGAACTGAGTCAGCATTCAGATCATGCTTCTCTGATTGTTTATATTGTAGGCTGAGAAGAGTAATTAGGATTGAGCCGTATGTGAGTAATGTGTGTTGATTATTGTTAGCTGACCAGTGAGATGTGAAGGACAACCTAGAAGTTGGCAACTATGATTAAAATTGATAAGTTGGATTCCTGCAAAGAATAAAACCAGACTAATTTGATGTCTTTGAACAGATTTGTACTGAAACTGATGTATAAGCATATGGGTTTGTATGAATAAATAAATGGAAAGCATGGTAACCATAATTACTGTTCAGTTATTTGTTGATTGACTATATGTATCCTTCACACATGCACACACACACTCTGAGTATTCTTTCTACTTTTTTCCTAAACTATCTACAACCATTCTGAATGTGCCTTTATTAAAACAGTCACTTTGAGGAAATTTCAAATAGTTATACTTTTACTTGTTGTCAGACAACATGTGGTATGAGAAAATTGACTGGGCTTAGAACTTTGAATGAAATGAATGAAATGAAGTAAGTCAGGGAAAAAATGGGGAAAAGATGGATATGTGCATATTGTTGCAAAACTTGCAGACAAATCTGAAAAATTTTCAGAAAATTTCCTTCAGAGCTTTACAATATTAGTGGTCATTGTTAAAGGAGGTGTATTTTCGATTAAGGATTTTAAGTAGTTTCATGTGTTTTGGGAGTATATGAATGGGCACTTTACAATTGTGAAAAGCAAATTAATGTATTAATGAAAAATTGGACACTGCTATGCCCTAATGAAGATCAATCTAGAAGAATCTTATCTCTAATAAAATTAATAGTTTAAAATGCTTTGGAAGAATATAAAATAGAGCAAAATTCTTATAGTACTTTCAATAGTCAAGCACTTACTACAGAATTTTTATTTTCCTCAGCTAAACTAACTGAAGTTGCACTTTCAGGAAGGCAAGCAGTGGATGCTTGTTCTCTGCTTTTAAAAACAGTTCATTTGACTTGCATTCTAAGAAAGAAATTTTATTTTCTAGATACTAGGCTCCTAAATTTGGCTTTTAATAACAAAATCTCTCTGAATTTAAAGAAATAATGGAGCAACACAGTCAGATGTAAGTGCTTATTATGATCTCCTGACAGATAAGACCTACCCTACACTTGAAAATAAAGTGCAATTTGTAGACGAAAGCAAAATAGCAAAGGAGAGGCAGCTGGTAATTTTAATCTACTTTGAGGCGGTGATTACATCCAATGAAGACTCAACAATAATTGTGTAAGCTAACAACTGGAGAGAGTAAATCTTGAAAGCTATGTCCAGATTGTTAGTGCAATGACAACTTCATCATAAATCAAGCAAACAACCAACAAGAGAGAAAAAAATGAAAAACAAAAAAACAACCAAACAAGCCATGAGTCTGAGCATTACTATATTTCTTCTGGTAAAGAACTACTTTTCAGGAAAAAGATAAGTCTCATTCTGTCACTTGCACTTTCTCTAGAGAATATGAGAAGGCACTAGCATAGTAGAGAGAAAATTCCAGGGTGCTTAAGGAGTGATTATTTATTGTCTACATTGAGATCAGACTATTTGTTTGCACCAGTGTCCCTGAAGCAGATATCCAAGCATGGATAACACGAAACACAAAAAATATGCTTGGTAAAGATATACTTGAGCCAATTGAAGTTAACAAATGGTAGGATTTTAAACTAGTTCATAAGTGTTAAATTTGTAAAAATTAAGTATGAATCATATAAAGCACTCAAAAAAGGTATCTATATCTCTGTGCAGTTAATGTCCCTTTCTACATTCGAGCTACTCGTGACATGTTTATTACAATATGTGTGAGTGCATATGATGCCTTAAGGGGTATGCCTTGTATTTCTGGGGATTCACTTTAGCTGGGTAAAAGCTTGAAAACCAAAGGCCCAAGAGACCTGTGTAGAGATGTTACCATTCTTCTGTATAGACAAGAGGGTAGTAAGACAAAATACACGCTTGGGCCTACCATGGGGCAGGGGAGGGGATAGGCAACAAGGGTCATTGCTTTTGGGTACTTGAGGGGCAGCAAAGTTAGATGGACCTTGGTTGGATGATATGATGGGTGGTAACTAAGAAGTCTATAAATATAGAGAAATTGTTGTTCTTTCTCTCTTTGGATCATGGCATCTCCACCAGTAAAGCTGTTCTCCCTTCACCTTTACTAATCTGCGTGTTTGTCTCAATTCTTATCTCGCCCTTACAGGCAACACATACAGTACACACTGTTCATCTCAGTCTTTTCTATGGAATATCACACCAAAGAGTAAGAAAGTTTGAAATAAGCTTGTGATTTGCTAATTCGAAACAATCTTCATATTCTGAATATTTCCTGTTATTCCTAGGCAACATGCAGAATACCTATGTTTGATCTTCAACACTGCATTTTGATGTAGGAATTGTTCTAAATAGATATTTTTTCCTCGATGTAAAGTTAGTGTTTTTAACATGTACATTTTTTGATTCATAATAGGGCACAAAGAAGCCTTTTAAAGTATTTCTAACTAATTTTGGAATTAAAATTTCATCTTTTAAAAGAAAAAATAATAGAAAATATGTGCCTTTTATTTTTTTCCTTTCATGTTTTCAACTGTGTTACTTTCCATAAGAACATCTGTCCATTGACATCTGATTATATCAAATCCTACTTCCTGTGCTTTTTTGATTGTTAAATGATACTCATATTAACTATTTTACTTTAAAAAACCCATAAGGAATAATTAGAGCTGACTTTCCTTCCATATGGACAAAATCAAATTTTGTATTTTCACATGAAGTGAAATTTTGATTGCCTAGGGTAACAACTTTTAATTAATAATAATCCTACAAATATTTCAGCTATAACTGCATTTCTGATGCTGTGGTCAGAGTGGTCAAGAAATTTAATTTTTAATGTAATATTCTATATGGGACAAAGACACAAATCATTATACTCTGCATTGTGATTTCAAAGAGTAATATTTGATCATATATACCTTATTTGAGTGAGATGGCCATAATTTCTAAAGTTTAAATAATTCATATATTCTTAACATATATTATAGACTTTTATTCAAGTCAGGCTGATATACAATTGACGAGGAAAGAATTTTTTTTTTTTTTTTCACAATTCAGGTGCACCATTATAGCAGTTATTATTAAAGTACATTAACCAAGATATTTAAATTCTATTTCTTCTATGAGAAGAGTATATTTTCACAATTTCACATTCTTCTCAGTAAAATGTAGACCCGTGAAGAACAAAGTAAGTTCTGGTAAAAGATGTAATCTTAAAATTCATGGCAGCCAGTATGACAAATAATATTTTAAACTTCTCATAATAAGGCTTATTCTACATTAAAAATTTGATTTGGTATTTCCTTTCACTTAATATAAAATTATGCACTAACATGGATGCACTTAAATAGGCAAGACATTAAATGCTTACTCTAGTTATAAAATGGTTCACCTATAAAATCACTTACTGAAGAGCACATAAAATGGAAATCATAATCATGGTTTTTATCAAACTATCAATTAATTTTCTGCTATGCTGAATTCTAGATATTATATCATTGATAAACCTGATTAAAATACTGATTATGCATCAATAATAAAAGGAAAAACTCATTATAAGTTAATAATCTAACATCAAATATTAAATTTCATTATAAATACTGATCAGAACATCCTTTATGTTATTTAAAGAAGTTTGTTCTCCCTCAGAATGAAAAGTTACAAGAGATAACACAGCTGGATATTCTCTTACAGTGACAGTTCTTCTTCTGACCTGGGAATATGGGAACAAATTAAAGTTTCTGAATTATAATAGTAAGTTTTTCATAAATGTTAGCTTTCTATTGGCTAATATCCTCAGTATTTCCATTCAAAATACATTACATGAACATTCTAGATCACACTGCCAGATAATTACTTACAGAGACATTGATGACATTCTAAATTATGTATTTCTGTGGATTAAAAGCACCCAGGGTAAAGAGAAAAATAGAAAAAGACTGTATGGTAGGTCCAGCATAGTGAATTAGAGTAGAAATAGAATTAGAAGAACTTTATTTGGTTTAAATCCTAATTTTCATTTAAAAAAAAGTCTTTGAAAAATTTAAGATTTTATATCTGAAAGGTCAGATTAAATCAAAAGATGCATGCAGTTCCATAACAATTTTCTGTCAGTAGTAGAAGCATAGAAATAGACTGAAAGTGGGCATCTCTGAAAGGAGCTGTCTTCATTAATAGCCACTGGTTTTAAGAACTTCCAAAGTCAGTCTATTTTTTTATTCTACTTTGAATATTTCTGTAATATCAGAAAGGATTGTCATCTTACTATTTAAATCCATTTCTATACAATTATGACTGTACTATACTAGTGTCATATTTGGGACCCTTACCAATAGCCTAGATTTAGTCTGAAAACTGACCCCTTTTTTGCCATTTCTTCTTTGCTACCTTAAACCACTTAGTAATCCAAGGAAAGATTTTCTCACATCCACTTACAGCGTAGTTCCCCATGATAGAACTTCTATCAAAGTTTTCTACATCCAAATTCATTATATCTGCATTACCTCTTTCAAAGAATATTGGAAAATTTGTGAGGTACAGTATCTCTCAAGAATGCCAGTCTCTACTCCTATGCAAAATACTTATCCAGGTCTGCTGTTTATTTATTATTATTGTTTCTGTCAGTTGTTTAGAAGGCAGCCCATTGATTTTCAACTTTATTATGGTATGGGTTTGGGGTGGGGATTTTTGGGGGGAAGGAGGTGGGGGGAGGGTGTTGAAATTGTTTAGATTGTTGGCCTGTTAGTAAAACCATTTTTTTTAAAAAACCTGAAAGAAAGACTGAGATCGAAGTGTCGGCGAATATGCGGAGCTCCTTCCCCGCTTTTGTTCTCCGTGCCCCGGAGAGAGAGCCGGGTCAGGGCTGGGGAGCGGTGGTGGCAGAGCAACACAGCGAACAGAACACGCACCAGCAGCACCAGCTGAAGGGGGTACATGTTTTGCCACGGATCACCGTGGATCGCCGGTGCTGGCAGCACTCCCTTTTCCTGCTGCGGACCCCTCTTACCGACAGTTGCGCAGGAAGAGCTCTGGAGCGACGTCAGCAGCATGGCGCTCTCCTGCGGCGGATCCTGGCCCACGGGAGCTGGCTGTAAGCTGCATGTGCAAGGTTTCTCTTGTTGCCCGTGGGCGCTCCGGGCTGGAACGGGCAGCAATGCCTAATCCTGCCCAGCGCCTTGAGGGGGCCACAGGGCAGGGCGGCGCCTCTCCACTGGCCACGGAGTCGAGCATGCGGAGCCGCTCCCACCATTTCTCCATTTTTTTTCCAGCTGTGCTGGCGGTGGCGGCAAGGCTCTGTTGCTGCGCCTGTGGTGCCAACGCCTGCTCTGCACCGTGGCAAGCTGGGCTGGGCTTGGCGGTCGCTTAAGTGAAGAGCCCGAGTCCTGCATGGGACGGCAGTGCAGAGCGCTGCGAGGTGGTGGCTTCTTCTGCCAGGCAGCTGTCAATAACCCTGCTGGAAGTGGCCGTGGCTGCGCAGCTTCCTCCTCCTGTTGCCAGAAGGCATGTGGCAGCGACTACCCCCACGGGCAGCCCCCACACCCCGCTGCTAGTCCCTGCAGGCGGCGAGTGCACCATGGGTAGCACTGGTAGCCCTGCAGCCTGCAGTGATGGCGGCTGCCAGCCTCCAGGCCCCCTACCACATTGTGTTTGGGCAGGAACTGCCATTTTGCCTGGAGTAAAGATCTCGAAAGAAAAAGCAGAGTCCAATGCCATTGGCCAATCAGAGGACAGCCTGGCCAGGAAGAAGACATAAAACTCCCGCAGGACTTCCAGGGCATAAAAGCCTGAACACAGAAGTCCTCACTCTCTTTTAGCTCCCTCTCAAGCCGAAAGAAGCACAGCTCCCCTCCTCCGGGCTTCCGGACCATGCAGCTTGCTTCCACTCACCTCCATTGGCACAGGCAGCAGCGCGGCGCCATCAGAGCCAACCCTGCCGAAACGCAAGTGGTAGTTTTCCCCCATGGGTGTCCCTGGGGGGGGGTGGGGGTGTGTGGTTTTCAGCATTTTTGTCTTGCAGGAGCTTCGAGGGCTGGGAATGTACCATCAGCAAGGCAGCTTCCCCTTCCTTCCCCTGCTTCTCAGCCGGACAGCTAGCTTTGAAGAGCAGTTAGTTTGTTTTAAGTTTTATTGCGTGACATTGTTGGGTGCTATATTGTGTATTTCGTTTCGTGTCTTGAGATCTCATAAAGTTTTTGGTAGAGCCCTAGACAATAAATCTGTTAGTTGCTGTTAAATCTGTTCAGTCTTTCACCGCTGTTGTACATGCCCCCTAGTGATATAGTAGTCCAAACCACCACAGCTCATAAAGGGTTCTAGGCTTTGCACTGACCCAATAGGTCAGAATTAGACTGGGCTCGTTTCAGCTCCTGCATCGGGGCCAGGTGCCTGTCGCCTTCCCTGCTCGATCCTGACCAGTGTCAGTGCCTCCATGGGAAAGGTCTGGGAAATCCAGGGCATCATTGCCAGGATGAGACCTTGGGGAGGCTCTTCCTGGAGAGGGTGTGGGGACATGTTCACTCTTAGCTTGGAACAGCTAGAAAGCAGGGGCCTGGGGTAAAGAAACACATAAAATAAATCCAAGCAAGCTCAGGACAGAAGAGAAAGCTTTCTCTTCCACTCCATTAAATTTCATACGCACCATGTCAAAGACCTTAAGATGGTGGTGTCATGTTTTATATACGTCTCTGGTCTTCCTGCCAGGAGCTAAGCCTGCCAGTTCTGGGACCCCCTGGGGCATTTGTGGTATAAGCACAATCCCATGAAAAAAGCTAGATGCCAGGAAGGGGCAAAGGTATTGCATAATGAGTTTAACTCTGTCATTAATTAGACTTTTATTTGTATTAATTACATAATTTGTATTACTAGAATGTTAAATCATTACCGGATTGTCAATACATTCGTAACTATGGTGAATTTCTTTTTGCTAAGAAGAGTTTGAAGGTAGCAAGTACAGGGATCAGATCTGTGACCTTTCTAAAAGCTCACATTGCATATCAAACATTTATCTTCTCTGATACCTGTTTAAAGAAATAGCTGTGGTTCACAGTAAGCAGCTAAGCAATTTCATATTTGAGTTTGCCTGAAATATGATAAATGGTACAGTGCTAGAACAGATCTCGATCCTTCATTTACTTTTCTTCTAAGCTAAATAATTGATAAGATTGTAGGATCAGTGTTCAGACGACTTTAATTTTTTGTGGTAGTCCTATAGGAAGTGGCAGGGTTCTGCATACAAAAATGCAGCACAAATCAGAAAATGAAAAAAATCAGCAAACTTAAAAGTTGCCATTACACCTTGGTCAGACTTATTGTATACCTCACTGTTTTCCACTGCTCTTCTAAAGCACATGTTTCAAATACATTTTGTGTAAGCTTTCTTATAGAAAGAAAGGGTCTTGGAAAAAATTAAAAGGAAAAATAGATGATGAGGAGAAGTTTATATCATAGTACTTTAGGAATATAAACAGTTTTAGTGGAAGCTATAGTAAGTCTTGAGGTATGTAGATGGGTGGAGGGATGAATGCAATCTCCAGACACAGTACGTACAGCATTCTTATTGTGTATTGTGGAATGATAGACAGGGTTAAAAATTAGAGAAAAAGAATTAGACGGTAAAAAGTGACTGCCACTCTGAGGCTGCTGCTCAAAAACAGTCAACTAGACCCAATTGTTCTCCAAACATTGATAAACATCTGCTATGGGGAACGCATTGGAAAGGAGAGTAGTGTGGAGGCACTGCAGGCTCCTTCCACAGACGTCTTGCAGGGAGGGGAACATGATGATACTTTTAAAATACCATACTGTGTCTGTCCACCAAGGGAGATAGATGCTAAAGACATATTTACCTTCGTTGCTAAATATATCAGGGTTTTTCTCTCTAAAAGAGCAGATTTGGTAGCTGAAAGTTTAAAAACCTAATACTAAATACAACACTAAACAGAAACAAATGAGTATTGTGCAAATAGCTGCAGCACTGTAGAAGCTCTGCACTTTATTAAGTAAAGTTGCTGTCTAGAGACCTTTCAAAGTTAAAAAAAAATAATGCATACATGGGTCCATTATTAGTCTGATTATTCTGATTCACAGACATCTGTGGGTTTTCTGTGGGTTTTAGTTGGTTGGTTGGTTGAGGTTTTAATTATTTATATTTTCATATTTTTTAATGTTATTAACAAATAGAAAACTTTTCTATCTACTCTGTTTCTTAATGTCATATCAATGAAGCATTTCTTAAGGAGAAACATCTTGAAAAAGATGGAGGTGAAAGGTCCAAAACTGTCTTCTTTTCACTTCAGCTTTCTCTGATCCTTCCATCCACTGCCCTCCATCACAGTGATTGGTGCACTCAAACAGCAGTTCTCAGGACAGTTTTCAATATCCTGCTGGTATGAATGGTTGTATTACTGTTCCATTCACTTCATAATAGAACAATAGATCAAATTGTTAGATCCAAGGGCAAACCATAATTTCTCAATATTTTAAGTGTCTCTTTCCTGTCATGTATAGTTGTATACTAAGAAATTTTGAGCAGCACTTCAATCTATGGAACAAAGCTGTTTTTAAAGAGCAATACAAATCACAATATTTGTGAGTTACCAAAAGGCTTACAATAGGGGTTTTTATATGTCTGCCTATCAAGATTGCACAAACATCAGGTTTACTAATTAGTAGCTATATGTGCACAAAGATTGCTATTTCACTTATAAAGAAAAACAGAAAGTTTAAATTAGTGGAGTATAAGTCTATCAATCAGGCCATGTTATCACTATATCAAGATTTTGATAATGCTAATGACATATTTATATGTATCCATTCCTTCTTTAATAATTACTTCTTTAATACAGAGACTAAATGGCAACTGAGTAGCCTGTTGAGAACAATTAACTCAAAGCAGATGGTACTACAAATACAATTTTTAAAGACGCTTTTCTTGTTTGGAATTTTTGCCTTTCACCCCTTGAGTGAATTAAGTTCTTTTTTGACAGATTTAAGGTGTTTCTGACATTTGATTAAGCAAACTTCATACCAAGATTGTATTAAATTTTAATATCTTTCAGAACTGAACTGCAGTTTCTATTGGATGTTTTCTCCTCAAGTCTAACGTTTAGTATCACATAAAGTGACTGATAGCTCAGCAACAACAAATCCTGGGAAAGCAGTACTAATAACGTCTTTGAAACACTAACTCTTAGGGTCAATAATTGTATGTCCAAGCAAGATGGTTAATTTACAAATATATCAAGAAATATGGGCAGCAATTTCACTGATAATTCTGTATATGGAATATACTAATTTATTTTTTAAACACCCAAATCTTCTAAGTGTTGATTGTTCAAGAAACACCATGCATTAATGGAGGCTGATAGACTTTCTTGACATATGGAATATGTGTGGACATCTGCCCATTTCAGGCCTTGTCTGTATGTAAAGAGATAAGTGAAATAGCTCTTCTATTGTAACTGAGGCCTGAGAGACAAGTCAGTGTCAAAGATATGTCCAGGTAAGTGTTACACTAAAGGGAACAAAATTGTCCTCGAGTCTTTTGTAGTTCTATTTCTGGCACCCATTCTGATGTTACATTAAGCAATGATTTTCACTTTTCCTTTAGGGAATGCTGAAAACAGATTTTATCAGATGTAAACATAGGGACTTTTTAAGTATCATTTACATTCAGAGTATTTTAGACATGCAGAATGGTTGAAAGGAAGATTTGTGAGGTTACAAATACAGTCCTAGGACTTAAAATCTAAGTAGTCTTTTTTTTTTATTTTAAGTAGTAAGTGTTCTTTCTGGTTTAAAAAATATATTTCTCCAAGATAAAAGGTAATATATATCTATGCAGGAGTCTGTTTTTATAGAAGTATGAAATACAGTTTATTGTATTAATGTTTTACAAAAAGAAGAACTGGAAGAAACTGATGACATTGCTCTAAAAAAGCCCAGCAAATAGAAGACAGGGCTGTATCAATATTTGAAAACTGCAACTCCTTTAATGTTGCTTCATTGAAAGAGTTGCTAATCCAGTCCTCAGTATAGCATTTTGCTTCCTCATCTTCCAAAGTATGTTAAGGATGATCAGCTGTATTTTTATCTGCCATGTTCTGAAGACATTTCCAATCAAGATATGTTTTGCTTTGTTCAGTAAGCTTTGCCAATATCGACCATGACAAGAAAGTATTATCTGTGAAATTATTTATAAAAGGTTAAGGTAGAAGTTGTTTAAAAAATAGAATTCCAAAGTCAGAAGTAGGAATTATATATTTTATATATGTTGTTATTTTATTGAAATTATTAAAATCCATATCTTATATCTTATCCTTATCTAAACACCTCCACAAAAATCCCAAATAATTCATGCTAAATTTTCACCAGCCTTCAACTTCAGCACAATTTTCAATGTGATCATTTCCCTTAGAGTATGTGCTGCTTTTTAAAATCAGTGTTTATAGATTCATTTATTTTTGAGTAAGCTTTTCCTTAGTCTATACTTTCCTAAGTATATTATCAAATAAAAAATGGAACCTTTGTTATTCATTCAAAATGCACTTTGTCAGTTCTTCTGATTTAATATATCTTGATTAAATTGCAAAGATAACACAGTATTTATTTATTCTACTACAAATCACATCTAAGTGTTACTGTCCAATCTAGATGATACAGAATATCATCATTGTGTATTTTTCTTTTAAATTTTCCATTGCATTCTGGTCAGATCTGTGCAAATTCCAGCTAAGCAAATAATATGTTTGAACTAAGTCAAACTAGTTCCTAAAACCAGTCTGTGTGTTTGACAAAAGTTCTATGTCTCACTGAATCATCACATCTGAAAGTATTTCTGAATTCAGCCTAAATTAAGTGACCACCTTCTAAAATGCAGGAGGATTCTCTCCCAAATTGAAAGACATATCTTTCTCCATTAGCTATTCTGCCCCTTGGTTATGGAAGAAATTTTCTATATTAGTATTCAAACTGAGTTTGTGAATTGTTTTCAAATGTCAATTATATGACCCTCAAAAAACAAGAGTTACTTTTAATAACAAATTATTGCTACTTTTAAAAATTCTGTATGCTTGCCTTCAATGACTTCATGTATATTTAGTGTAGCTTGTTGTAGCCGTTTGAAAAAGAGCTTTTGAAAGAGGGTGTAAGAGAGAAACCCCACTTCCCTGAATTAAAATTCAGTTTTTCCTCAAAAGCTGTTTCGGGGAGGGGGCTGTCCCGGCTGGGACCAGGGGGAGAGGACGGAGCAGGACCTGTGCCGGTCCCGGTGCCCCCGAGGCCGGGGCCGGGCAGCAACAGCTCCTCGTTTCCCGGGAGCCGCCCCTCGCCACCACCCCCATCTGGGGCCGGGCAGCGGCGTATCGCCCTGGGCTCCTGGGAGCCGGGGGCTGATTGCTGGCCGTCGCTGCACATGGCCACGGGGACCGTCCCTTCCCGCACGGGCACAGTGACTTCCTGGGGCGAGCAGCAGCCTGGGGGCACGGCTACAGGAAGCCCCAGCAACCCTCTGGGGGGGGCGGCGGCTTCTCACCTCCACCCTGGAGCGCGGGCAGCGGCACCTTGTCCCGGGCCAGCCTGGCCGGGAATTTCAGCACCACGGCTGCTGATGGACACCGATAGAGAGCTGGCCCTGGCACCGTCTTGGCGCTGTGGCATCTCTGAGGTGCGGCCGCCGTGAAAACAAAGATGGCGCCTGACGACTGAACTCGTGAGTTCTTCAACGAGAAAACACCGGAAACTGAGGCGGGGCCCGACTGGCTGGATGAATGGGAAGCCGGCTTGGCCAGGAAGAAGGCGACGATATTCACGCGAGACGGAGAAGGCTTAAAAGTCGAGGCACGGCCCCATCCCGCTCTCTTTTTTGGCCGTCGCTGCTGGGAGAAGGATCAGAGCCCCGGTGCCCAGTGCCTGCAGGCCCCGGCGGGATTCCACCCATTCCTCTCAACCCGGGAGCCATTTGGCTAGCAAGTATTCTTCGGACAAGGGAGGGAGGGAGCTTGTTTTCACCTGTGTTTGTGTTTTGCAGAGAGCTTGGAGGGCCTGAAGTCCTTCAGAGAGAGGGAAAAGGAGAGACACCCTTTCCTACCCTTCCTCCCTGTCCCTTTCAACTAGTCATCTGACTGAAAGGAACAGTACTCTTCCTTTTTTTGTTTTTTTCCCTTTTTATGTGTTTTTTTTTTCCTTGCATGTTGTGGGAGGGTCCCTCAATGTAATTCTGGGGTCTCCTGTGGGTTATCCTACCTCTCTAATTTAATTCCCCTGGAATAAATTGTTCTCCTGCTGACCATTCCATTCAGTTTTCTGTCACCTTTATTGAATCTGCCCCCTGAATGCTAGAAGGTGGGTCAAACCACCACACTTGTCTTAAGAATATTAAGGATAAATTCTCAGCTCCCATTGGGTCACGTCCATAATAGCAAGATATTTGAGGTAAATAATGGAGAAAACAAAATACGGATACAAGGTTGTATTTAATTTTACAGAGTAAGAACATCAAGTATTTTGAAACAGCTGATCTCTAAGAATAGAAAGGTTATCTTTACTACCCATATTCAGTATATGGACTCTTTGTAAAAGAGATGAAAGAGATTAGTAACACTGGTTGTAACACCTGAGTTCTGAAGCCTGACACCTTTTATTAGGGATTTCTTGATACAATAGTCCAAGGTAGCTGCTACTTCTACAGTGTTAAAAGAAATGGATTCAGGTGCTAAACCATAATACTTGCAAGACTTGATATTGTATGGTAATTATTTATATTTTAGGCAAAGACAGATGTTGCCATACAGTTTTTAGAAGCCGATGGAGATATTACAACTTAGTCTACAAGATGTAAAGAGACAGCTTGCTGGAGTATATCTGTTGCTGAAACACCATCAAAAACTCTTGAAGTGCAGAAACAGGATTTGTCAAGGAATAATCAGCCTAAAGTAGCAATAAATCTGTATGTTGTCTGCATAACAATAATAGTTAAAGCCGTTATAGGTATTAAAGTCAATCAATGTAATTACAGATAGAAAGAAAGAATCTTAGAAGTAAAATTTTAAGGTGGATGTTAGGAGGAATTCACACAAATCCTGTTAGTCATATCATGTGGGATTTGTGTGCTTACCTGCTGTACATTCTACATTGGGCTAATTTGTTTTGTAGTACATACTGGCTTGCAGAGAGGAAAGGTACCAACAGTTTCAGACCTATTGCACAGGCACAGGTGATATTTAAAGGAAAGTAATTATAGCCTGGGCCTAGTGCACCTGTTCAATACAATGAATCTACGTAGACAGGCTATATCCTAACAATCCCAAAATATTTGTAGTTGTTTTACATCACACATATGTAGTGATTTTAACACAAATATGTAATTTTATTTTTTTTTCATCTAGACCATGCACAGTGGTCATTCATTCTGCAACTTAACAGATCTGCTGGAAAAAAAAATAGATCTAATGGATTTAATAGATCTGCTGTTCAACCTGGCAAAATGGAATTACTATCCTGGCAGTGGCTGGAATGTGTTACAGAGTCAACAGCACATTCTTAAGAACTTTTTGATCCTGTTGATCATTCAATTGCTGTAGGTAAAATAAATATTTTTGGTGATAAGAACATTTCTTGTGAAATTTCAGCAGGAAGAGATGGATATCTGCTCCAGTGTGGTCCTTCATGGGCTGCAGGCATCAACCTGTGTCACCATGGTATTCTTCATAAGCTGCAGGGGAATCTCTGCTCCAACACCTGGATCACCTCCTTTCCCTCCTGCTCAACTGACCTTGGTGTTGACAGGGCTGTTTCTCACACAGCTTCCCACTCTCTATTCTTGCTATTGTGCAGTGTTTTCTTCCTTTTCTTAAATAAGTTACCACCAAAGCACTACCAACACCACTAATGGTCTCAGTTTTGAAGAGAAACAGCTCTGTCTTATCTGGCTACAACTGCCTCTGTCCCACATGAGGACAGCTTTTGATGTCTTCTCATAGTAGTGACTTCTGCATGTTCCCCCTTCACACACACACACACACACACACACACACACACACACACACACACACACACCCTTCCACATCCCCCTTACTATCAAAACATTGCTACACAAGCCCAATAGACATTGTTAATGAATTTCTTTGCTTCAGAGTTGAGCTTATAACCCTTACAGGATATAAGTGGTGAGTTAGGAAATGATAGTTCCACATTTAATGACAGGCATGATAGGGAGAGATAAAACCTCTCTTAGTAGTTACAGTAAGAGAGCAGGAGCTGCTGATCTTCCCATGACAGAAAATAACAGTATTTTCGACTTTCTCTCTCTTATCAGGCTACTACATGGGATATTGTTCCTTCACTAGAGTCAAATGGTTTTATGGATTAAGCTGAGAAGTGGACAGAACTTCAATAACAAATCATTTCCAAAGAGTAATTTCTTTTTTTCATTATCAGTGGCATACACTTGATTGACAGCTTCCATCTCAACACAGGTATGTTCCCAGAGCTTTAGTGCTCTTCTCAGTACAATTCATGCACAAAAACTCTAAAGAATGAGACAATGTGTGGACAGG
Source organism: Serilophus lunatus (assembly GCA_013399895.1). NCBI lineage: Eukaryota > Metazoa > Chordata > Aves > Passeriformes > Eurylaimidae > Serilophus > Serilophus lunatus. Next base: position 104,117 of record VXBA01002666.1, read on the forward strand.
AATCTTATTTGCTTTCTTATTTTATTGAGCATTTTTTCTGCCATAACCATAAGCTTTGTACCAGGATCGTTCAGTCTTGTCTGTCAAACATCTTCAGGTGTAAATAATATACCTCCTGCTTGCTTCAGCTTTAGCTGTTACTTCACTGCTATGTTCTAAACCTAATAAATGTATTTTGTGGGTTTTTTAGTTTAGTGAGAGCTTGCTAGTACTAATTTAGATCTACTAAAATTTAGCTCTTATTTGGATTATTTAGTATTGTTAGTTAAATTGATTGAAAAGTGACCTGCACTCCTCTTAAGTTGTTTGCAATGCCATGCACAATTATACACGTTTGTTCACAGTGAGATCATTGTGTTTTAACCCCAGTCAGCAACCAACCCCCACACATCTGCTCCCTTACTCTTATAACTGCACGATCAGGGAGAGAATCATAAGGGTAAAAGTGAGAACATACACGAATTGAGATAAAGACCGTTCAATTAGAAAAAACCAAAAACTGTGCATGTAAGCAGAACAAAACCAAAGACTTATTTTCTGCTTCCCATGGGCAGGCAGATATTCAGCCATCCCCAGGACAGCAGGGCTCCATCACATGTAACAGTGACTTGGGAAGGTAAACACCACCACTTCCAATGTCCACCCTTCCTTCTCCTTCCCCCTCCCTTCATATACTGAGCATGAAGTCACATGGTGTGGAATATCCCCTGGGTAAGTTTGGGTCACCTGTTCCAACTGTTTCTCCTCCCAGCCTCCCATGCACCCCCAATCTCCTCACCAGCATGGCAATACCAAAAGCAGAAATGGCCTTGGCTTTGTGTAAGCATTGCTCAGCAAAACCAAAACCATTATATTATTAACCCTGTGTTCAGCACAATTCCAAAACATGGCCTCATGCTAGCCACTGTGAAGAAAGTTAACCCTACAGTGACCAAAACCGGTACAGATGTAAATAAATCATAATAGAAAAATAAATCACTACTCAGAGAAATGTCCATGAGAAACCACTCTAAATCTGCATTTCTTGTTCCTGGCAGAATTCAGACCTGGCAAAAATCAGTAGTAAACTATGTTTCTTTTTCTCTTCTTTTTCTCGATTCAAGAATAAGGTCTGTTTACATGTGTCACAAATAAAAGGCTTACCCAACCTGCTAAAGTTCACACATAGGAATCCATAAAACAAAAATACAAAGTTTCATGCTTTAAATTTCCCTTCTCAATCAGAGATTATTACAAATACAAAAAACACCTAAAACTACCACTAGCAAGTAGATATATATATATGATTATATATCTACACACACACATATATTCAGCTATTAAAAATTATTGTCAGCAATAAATAGTATGGCAGTAATAATAGCAACAATAAATGGCATTGAGGCAATTAGTAGAAAGAATAGATAATTGCAGTAACAAGGATTTATAAAATTATAGGTTACTGCAAACTTATTGTATTAAAAGCGATTTATAACAGTAGATATGATAGTTTACTTATATGAATAGATACAACAGCAAGTGCATTCATCAGATTTCAGAAGGGGACCAAACCATCTCATAGGGGATCTAGCTGCCCCCAAAGTGGGAAGCCTAAGTGAACCATCCCCCAGAGGGTAACCAATCCACATCATGGAGTTGGGTTGGATGACCTCACCAAGGGTTCAAGATCTTGTACTAGATCTCATACTGACCTTTTGAAGAAAGGGAAATGTATATGCAGCACAGGAAGTTTTCAGAAAAAGAAGTTCCAATTTGGATAAAAACTAAATTATTTTTTACTATAGAGATGTAAGAGGAGATAGAACATTACCACTTCAAGCAGTAAATAGATAATGACAATTTATATTATTTCACCTGGAACCCACTAGATGATATTTTCTGCTCTATGGGATAAACTTTTTGTTTTTTTCAGACTGTTTTTCTGTTCTTGCAGTTACAACAGCCAGTGGCAGTTACTGATTCTTACTTTCTCACAATGTTTTCCCCTCTTCAAAAATCATTTTTCACCTTATTGGTGAATATAAGTCACTGTTACAGGTCTCTGGTTTTTGATGGTATCTCAGGATGCCTCTAGGATGTATCTAGGTACCCAACTGCGTTTGAGAGGTACCAGCTGCACTTTTAAAGGATGTCTCTGGTTCATAGACCTAGTTCCCAGGCAAACAGTTCCTGTCTGCCAGGCATTTTCTCTGTCAGTATTTCAGCAGACATATTCTTCTCAGTATTTTTCCCTTATAACCAGGCCTCCTTTATAGCCCCTTATATAAATATAAAATAAAATTTAAAAAACTCCCAAGAAAACAAACCAAACAACTAAAAAACCCAACAATAGAAAACAACCAAACAAAAAAAAAGGCATATACCCTGATTTATGTACCCTGAACTTCATTTAAAGAGATTTGTTCAGACATTTATCTATTACTTATGAAAGAAAGTGGTACTAATAAAACCCTAATTTTGCCCTTGTCTTTAAGGTAAGCTATGTCCTGTTCCAGATGGACAGGGACTGTTCTTCATTTCAGGCAATACTTCAGCCAGCCAGCATCCGCCTCCAGAGCTCCAAGGCCAGCAGCACCACAATGGCCAAGATGCCAGGGGTATACAGTGGAGTAGTCTGGCTCACCTATGAAAGCAGACAGATTTTAACCATGAACAAATGGCAGGACTTGGTGCATGAGGTGGATCCAAAACAGCAGGTGGATAATGATGTGGAGGAAATGCTGCTGCAGCTCATCGATTTCATCGGGAGTGTGGTCACAGCTGCCTGCCAGCTTGCATCCTCCCTGGCTTCAAGGAGAAGTTGCAGAGGTTGATCAAGGTAGAAGGCCCAAACTGGTTCATAATCTGTTGGGCTTTAGCTTTTAGGTCATAAAACTTGTCTAGGTCCTACTTCTTCTGGGGCTTATGGGGGCCCAAACCAGTCAACTCTTCATGACCTGCAGGCACTCCAAGGGCCCACCACTGCCACACTTCCTCCACCACCCACCAACATCGAACCAAGACAAGACAGCAGCTGACCTCTCCCCACCCAGGAATGGCAGGAGTGGTTGGAGACTCAGTGCTGCAGTGAGCCCTCAGTGCTGGTACAGGCAGTCAGAGCAGGCTGTGGACTCACCCAGGTGACTGGAAAGGACCCAGAAGACACCCGTTGGATCCAAAGATGAGACTTGGCCATTGTAATGTCAATGTTTGTTAGTCAAAATGCTGGTTGTAGTCCTGTCAAGGTGATGATTGCAGTCCAGATCCATCAAGGTGGTGGTAGAATCCCCAGGTGGCAGAAGTCCTGTGTAGTGAGGGAAGAAGAACCCAGCATTGAGTACAAGTCCAAGAGTGGTCTTCCATTGGGCTCAAGTTAAGTAAGAAAACCTCCAGTACCCTGCCTGGGACAGGGAGTTCATCACTGGATGATGTAATACTGGATCACGAGACATTTCAGGAATCTTTGAAACTTAAAATGTTACAGCTGCCTGTTACATTAGCACAGGAGGATCCATTATGGCATGTCAGCAGAGATGAATATCTTCAGGCTGAGTGTGAATTGTCCTGTTGCTTACCTGAAGGGAGATATCACTTAAGAGGCATTTGTGTAAGGACAAAGAAATAACACTCAGCTTGTAGTCTGAGGTAGCAGGAGTGCACACCCTCCACACCTGGATTGTCTGAGTCATCAGCATTTCAGTCTTTCACACTTGTGAATACATTCTTCTCCTAGGATGAAAGTCCTACCCTGCTCCTGCCACAGACTAAATTAGTAGGTATATTTTGGGAAAAGAGAAAAAGAAAAGGTGGATACCAGAACCTCTGTGTAACCTTTCTGAAGAGATGATTACTGAGAGAAAATTTTGTGACAAGTTCCTTAGCCCTGCTCAACTGGAAAAGTAAATATGTGCCTCTGACAAAATGCACTTCCATCCACTCAGTCTTTAACCAGTCATAAGAAAACTACTATGAATTCAGAAGAGGATTTTGAAAGAAAAAAAGATCTTCAACTTCTTTAACATTTCTTGGATTTTTACTTAAGCATTGAGTAAAAGTTAAACAAATGCTTAAGTAACGTGTTAGCTTAAGGACTAAAAGAGGAACCCTGAGGCATTTTAGTGATGCTTCTTAGTTCATGTTATTCCTAACTGTATAATTTTTACTATAATTTCAATACAAGGTATTTTTTTGCTAGAGGTTGTTTCACTATTTTCACTATAAGCAAAACAAGATCCTTCAGCAAGAAAATATTCAATAAAGGAAAAATATTGAATTCAAAGTGATTGGCAGCAGCAAATTAAACTCAATCCATAAAACAAATCATGCAAGTCTAGTTCAGAGGAAGTGCATGTCTATGCAAATTGCGAAAAGTTTATTATTTAGCTCAAATATTTTAACTATATATTCTAGCATTCAAAACACAGTAATAAGTATACTTTCCTTAAAAAAGTGTATGATTTTCAATGCATTGATAAAATCGAAGCTGTGCAGGTATACAATATACCTTAACTCTATATTCAGCATTTAGGATGCATTAAATAAAAAAAAAATCAAAATCAAAACAACAAACTAAAACAAAAAAAACCCACAACAAAACAATACAGCTTTATTGACAAGCATTCTGTGATCTAAATTTAAGACTTCATTTTTAAATTGACTACACAAATTGTTTAAAGCAAGCAATTTCACATTGCAAAAGGTTACCTAATGGTAGATGTATTTAATTCCTTTTAGATATGAAAATTAGATATGAAAAGGTCATAGAAATACTTAAACATAGCATAATCAGATAATTAAGTCAGATAATTCAGATCATCATCGAGTGATTAAAATTCATGCTAGTGACACCTGATTAAAATAAATATTTTTTTGATCTCTACATAATTGTCTGCTACCGTGAAACAACTAGCTCTGTGGATGAGGGAAGAGCTGGGGATATGATATGCCTTGATTTTAGCAAGGCATTTGACATGGTAGCTCACACATTTCCTTGCTAATGAGCTGCTAAAACATAGACTGGACAGATGAATGGCAAAATTGGCAGAAAAGTGGCTAAATTGCTGAGCTCAAACTATGATGGTAGTTAGTGACTCAGAATCAGAGAAATGGAGTTCCTTGGGATCAGTAACATCTCCAGTACCATTGAATACCTTTATTACCAATCTGAATGTCAGGATTGAATACACACAAAGTTTGTGAGCAGCACCAGATTGGGAAGAGAAGTAGATGAGTCTGGACAGACATGTCATCATTTAGCGTGATGTCAGCAGGACGGAAGACAGACCAGCAAGAACTCCATAAGGGTTAAAAAAATAAATGTGAACATTGGGATATGACACTTTGGACAGAAACAATTACAAACCCCATATCTAAAGGCTAGGGTCTGATGGCTGAGAAACAATTCTGATGAAAATGTCCTGGAATTCCTGGGGCATGGTAAGCTCAATATGACTCAGAAGTGTGTCTTGGCAGCACGGAAGGGCAACAGCTCCCCAGTGCCCATCTAAAAGAATGTATCAGCAGACTGTGGGATATGATTTTTTCGTATTCAACATGTCACACTTGGAAAAGTAAACTGTCCTAATTCTTCTGGTTTAAGAGAGACATTAGTATATCTGTAGGGACTAGCAGAGAACTTCCAAGATGATGACATATCTGGGGAACTTATGAAGGAATGAAGGGACTGGGTCTGTTCTGCTTTGAGAACATAAGATTCAGGTCAGGTATAGGAGAGGAACCATACTCCAATCATACTCATTAAGTAAAAGGTAGTTACAGAGAAGATGGATGAATATCTTAACAAGGATTCACAGGACAAAAATTCATGTGCACAAGTTGTGTTAGGGGAAATTCTGAATGAATATAATAAAGCTTTGCTGTGACAACAATTAACGATTGTCATATGTTGCTTGGAGAAATGATGGACCTTCTCTCTCTAGCATGATTCAGCCTGACATGGTGCTGGAACAGGGCTCTGGAAAACTTAACTTGAGGCCTTGCTTTCAACAGAATGCTGGACCAAATGAGCACTGGAAGTCTACTCCAGATTAGATTTTTCTATGGTTGTGATTCTAAAGCAAATTATATCCACAAATATCTGTTTTCAGGTGTTGTCGGTTTAAGGCTTCTCAGGGAAGTACTTTTTATTTCCTCCTTACAGAAGCATTAATACTTGGTCAAATCCCTTGGAAAATGTTTATAGGCATATTAAGCATATTTATCTTGCCTTAAAATGCACCAAATAAAATTAATACTTGAGATATGGAGTAATATCATTATTATTTGTCTGATCCATACAGCCACACCAATCTAGAAAATAACACAAGTTCTTTTGGTACTTAGCACTAGCAGAGTTATGGGGTTCAATTATTTAGTCAAAATCCATCTTATTATCAAAGTTTTAAGATACAAAACAATAATTTCTACTTTGCAAGAACTTAAAGTTATTACAAAAGCAGTGTAATAACAATACTGTGAGAAACAGTGATCTACGTCATATATCCTGAAAAACAGTTTTCAACGTAATTTCAATAAAGAGTCATAATTTTAGTTTTGTAAGAAACTCTGGAGATCACAGAATCACAGAATATGCTGAATTGGAAGGACCGACATTGAGTTGGGATCATGAAGTCCAACTCTTAGCCCTACATAGGGCTACTCCCAAGAGTCACACCATGCATCTCATCAAGTCCCATGGACTTGTGCACCTCTAGGTTACTTAGATGTTCTCAAACCTGATCTTCTCCTGCAATGGGCAGTTCTTCAGTCTCCCAGTTCCTTCCTTTGCCTTCTGACTAGGGCAGTTTGGCTGGTGAATTGGCTGGTGAAGACTGAGGCAAAAGTGTCATTAGGTACCTCAGCCTTCTCTATGGCTCGGGTAACCAGATCTATTTCCTTCCTAACAGGGCCCACATTTCTCCTAGTCAGCCTTTTATCACTGACACATCTATAGAAGTTTTTATAATTTCCTTTGTCTTCTCTGGCCAGATTTAATTTGATCAGGACTTTAGCTTTCCAAACCTGACACCTGACTGCTCAGACAATTTCTCTGCATTATTCTCAAGCTACCTGTCCCCTGCTTCCAACTCTGTAGGCTTCCTTTTTGTGTTTGAGTTTGTTCAGAGGCTCCTTTTTCACACATGCCAGCTTCCTGATGTTTTTGTCTGACTTTCTCCTTGTTGGGATGTATCACTCCTGAGCCTGGAGGAAGTGATCCTTAAGTAAATGTTGAATATTAATAAAAATAAAACACGGATTTTTTAAAATCTAACTGTTCATTGCATGTACAGTACAAGAAATTATTTCACCACTGCTTTAAGATCAAAAAGGTAAATTTAACAATACCTGTATATTAGTTTGTGGGCTGTGGAGTTCTTTTTCCTATCATGCTATGCAATCATACAAGAGTATATTGGGAAACTTTTTTTTGCTGACAGTGACCATCGGTTTTCAAGAGAGAAAAGATTCAATTTATCAACAGAATTCATAAACAAATCAATTATTTTGAAGCCTGTTTTTACCTTGGAAAGTATTAACACCAGTATCTTCTGTCATTTCGTAGTCTCAACAGCTGATAAAAGTCCATCTGGGAATACACCTTGTTATATTGCTCTCAAACACAGACACTAAGTCACATAAATTTGTCAACAAGCACAGCTTTCCTAAAAAGATAGCCTACATGAACTCTTTTGACTCTACTTAGTACTTAAGGAAAAGGTGGTGGGCCAAAACTCTCAGTTTATCCTGTTTTCAATTTTAGCGTGACCCTTAGCATTAGCTAGAGGTTTACAATTTGGATTTTATTTTTTTTTCTTTTCCAAATCAGAGATTGAGTTAGTGATTATACAGTAGGAAATAAACTGGAGAAAGTGTAAAATTATAAACAAATGGGATACTGACAATCTACCTAGTAATTTCCTTACCTTTGTGAAATTACCTTGGAAAGATGTTTTTCAATTCAGACTCTTTCATTTCTTAGTATTGAGAATTTTTTTTGGTTTTATTAATTTATATCCTTGTTTCCCATTTTTTTTCTTTGCAATAGGACTTAAGTTTCAATGGTATACATGTTTTATCCCAAATATATCTACCCTGATTCACTTTATTGTTTCCACCTCATCTCTTATGTCTTTCTTTATCTCTTGTGTTGATCTGCTTCCCAAACCTTTTTAATGTAAATGAAACATTCAGTACTTGGCCCTAGGGCGATTCATTGTAAATTAAGCGTTCTATTTTATCAGGGGATGAAGGAGGAATGATACATTATTTCCAAGGCTGTTACAATATTTTATAAATCATGTATCATAAGAGGTATTTACATGGATACCGTGCAATTCAGAGTCTCCATAACACCTTTACTTTTCCACTGACATTATACTCTACTAATAACATGCATGACAAATACTAGTTTCAGAACACTTTTTCCTAAACTCTCTCCCATTTCTGCTCCTTTTTTTCGTTCTTTTGCTGCATATCAAAAGAATATCACCAGCTCTCTCCATTAAAAAAACCCTATAGTACAACAAAACAAACAAGTTCATCAAAATCAAATATTCCCTGATGTCTTTCTGAAGCAGAATTTCACACTTCAGATTATTTCTCCACTGTAACTGAGTTTTAGAAAGGACATGATCATGAAATGCTGAAAACACAACTCCAAATAATAAAGGCAGACATGACTAAGACAGTCCTAAGTATTCAAACAGCTCCCATTTTTAAATTCTTTACTTTTCACAGACTCTAATCTTTGACTGAGACCTTTGTCAACCCAACTCAGCCTTCAGTCTACTGAGTGGCCTTTTTGCAGGTATGTTGTTAGTTCTGAGGAAGAGGTACTTGCCCAAGAAAGACTGTATGGCAGGGCAATTTCACTCCTCTTCTCCAAGATCTCCTTCATCTGCTCCCTACCTATAAAAAAAGTTAATAGTCTGAAATAGGTGAAAAATTTTGGATTTGATATGAAGAGACATTAGTAGAGCACGACTTATAGGTTCAAATGCATATTTCAAGAAAATGTAATTTGTGTAACCTTTATCCATTTTCCAGCAGTTTTCAACAGGTTTTTCAGGTTCTATGGCAAAAATCTAAAGTTCACTGAAACAGAAATCTGCCTTGAATACTTTAGAGATAGTGAATACTGAAGATAAAAAAAAAAATAGAGTTCAATTTATATTTGTTTTAGAGAGTCTTTTCCTTTACTTCTTATGATTTTGCTACATAATATGTCTCCAAATCGTCAAAGGATAAAAAAAAGAAAAGAAAAAAAGGAAAACATTTAACACAGAAAAAAATTCCCCAACAAACCTACACAGGAAAATTGAAGCAGTGCAATATAGGACGATCTAACAATTTTTAGCTGGTGTGGATAGAATCTACCTATGACAGTAAAAATATAATGAAAACCCAAGACAGAATCTTTGTGTGAAAGAGTAAAGGAAATTGTTTTGAACTCGGCAGCTAAGTGGTTTATAATTTATCTTTCACCTCTACACTCTATTTCTTTTAGCTAAGGGAGTTTTTGTTTGGTTATTTTTTTTCTTATTTTCCCCTTCCCACTTAAAGAAAATACAATTTTCTTAATATTCTAAATTATTTAATGATAAAATATACTAATGTGCAGTACATTACTTGCACTTTTTTTATATACATTGCATGGTGAAGGAATTTGTTCCCTGTGAACATGAAAAGTCTAGAACATCACCTGGACAAGAAATATTATTTTCTAATATTTTTACTTTTATTACTTTACTAAGCCAGGTTACATATTTTGTGCCCTGATGGTCTTATAGTTGTTTATTGCTCTGTTATTCTGATCACAAGGGAACGTGTTGAGACTTCCTGTCACTTATCTGTCTTCAAGGTCCTGTGTACTGGACTTCTGTAATTTTTTTACAGAGGATAAAATGCCTTTGTTTCATGCCACCAGAGAGCACTGTTGGATTATTAAGAATTGGCTTTTTCTTTTTTTTTTTTTTCTAGATGTTAGCTAAAGGGACCCAGGGAGAAAATAAAACTCCACTAAATACTCTTTCTTTCTTACTACATGACAAATGTTACCAACACATAAGGCATAATAAATAAAGTGATATTTTTGTATTTATAGTTCTTTCAACATTTTTTTTTTAAATAAATGAAAAGAGCAGTGTTACCAAGGTTACAATTAGTGATACAGTTTGTAACATCAACATTCATAAATTTTACTTTACTCACCAGTTTAACTGTGAGCTGTATCACAGCACAAGTGAAAAGATCACTTCTGGTTCTTCTTTACTGCCACAGTAAATAACATGACAAAGTTGAAGACCACGCAGCAAAAATGCCTTGCTATTGTGGCAGTCACAGGTGATTAATGCAGTCATAGCAAAGATCAAGGAAATTGTGTGCAAGCAAACTATAGAAAAAAAAAAGGCATCAAGTGACCTTCATAGTATGGGGAAGAGAGTGGTAGCCTGGTCTTCCAACTTAACATTTTTTTTCAAAATGAAGAACAAAAAATCTTTGGTAGGTTAGGAAGCTATTCTGTGTGTAGGTATATGCATAGGTGCCTATGGCTACACCCATGCATATAACCTTTCATAAAATACATATATGTATAACACGATAATTTATTTTAAATCTCTTAATTTTGCAAGGAAGCTAAGCACCTTTCTCTATGCAGCTATGGAATGAAGCTTTATACTAACTTGACTATATATAATTTTGAGACTTCAAAAATGAACCACTAAATGGACCATAAAAACTATGTATACTTCTGATATGCCATAGTTTAAGAATTTAAGGCTATTTTCAGATCCTGTTCTGGATTTTTCAAAGACAAGGGAAAGAAAGACCATTTAAGATCATAACTTCTGCTTAGATTAAAAATTTTCCATTCAAATTTAGATGCCTAAATGCATTTTTATTTTAAAGCTTGGTGATTAAAATTTTGAAGAAATTGAAATGAGCCTACATTGGTTAATTAATTATGAGATTTCTAGTGTAATTATATAAAAAATAAGAATTTATAGAAGAGGTTCTAGAAAGTTAAATGTGTTCTAGGAAAAAAAAAAATAATCAAAAATTATCAAAATTTTCCTACACCTAAACCTAATGACATTTCTTGAGGAATATTTTGTGAGAATTCTACCTTTTTCGTGGTACTGGAAGAAGACAATCTAAAATGAACAATACTGAATGTCTTTATTCCACACTTGGTTACTCATTTTAACATAAGGAAATTATTTTGCATTTATGATGTAGTGATTTAGTGTTAAATTTTCCTACCATATTAAGGCTTGCATATTGAAAGCATAACTATCACTTTTACTGGTTATTTTTAAATTCCTAACTTTTCCCCTTCCCCCTCCCTCCCCCCCGGATACTTTGCATTTATAGTAAAATCTGGAGTAGAAAAGAGTGCAAAAACATTTTTCAATGATTCTGAAGTGCAAGTTTAAACAGACTTTTCATTTTGATGCATCTGCTAAGTAAGCATTTTTCCTTCCCATCATAAAAAAAATCTGTCCTATAATGAGCTTTCTCACGTTATCTACAACCAAGGTGATATAGACTATATCAGATTTATCTGAGCTTTTCCATTGGCCCAGAGATGATGATAGAAAATGCTTGTTTTCACAATATTAATGCTTCTCCTTCGACTTTAGGCTTTTATCAGATAAGATGTGCATTGGAATTTTTGCTTAGGTAGGGACTTCAAAATCTATCTATATATTCAAATGAGAAACTGGACAATGATAATCTTCTTAACCCATTTTCTTGATTCTTGCATTCTTACTGCAGTTTTTCATATCTATACCATGCATTATTTATATATAAAGTTTATTCTAATACTTTAAACACACATAAAACTCAAAATAGTGAAAAATATTCTGTCTGTAAATAATGCTTAAAAGAGAATCATAGAAACACTAAGGTTGCAAAAGACTCCAAGACCATCAAGTCTAAACTTTGACTGAATACTACCACGCCAACTAAACCACAGCAATAAGTACCACATCCAGGCATTCCTTGAACACCTCCAAGGATGGTAACTCTACTAGCTCTCTGAACAGCCCCTTATCCAATGCATTCTTGATGTCCAATCTGAACCTCCCCTGGCACACCCTGAGGCTATTTCCTCTCATCCTGCTACCAGTATCCTGGAAGAAGAGGCCAACCCCCACCTAGCCACAACCTCCTCAGGTAGTTTTAGAGAGCAATAAGGTCCCCCTGAGTCTCCTTTTCTCCAGGCTAAACAACTCCAGCTCCCTCAGCTGCTCCTCATAGGGCTTGTGCTCCAGCCCCTTCAACAGCTCTAATGCCCTTCTCTGGACTCAATCCAGGACCTCCATGTCTTTCTTGTGGTGAAGGACATAAAAATTAACTCAGGATTTGAGATGTGGCCTCACCAGTGCCGAGTACAGGGGGATGATCACTGCCCTGGTCCTGCTGGCCGCACTATTGCTGATACAAGCCAGGACACCACTGGCCTTCTTGGCCTCCTGGCCGTGTTCAGGCTAGCTATCGGCCATCCTTTTCTGCTGGGTCACTTTCCAACTCTTCCATCAGCCTGTAGCTGGAACAAATAAGATCTTGGGACAGAGGTAAATGGAAGAAAAAGTTTTTTGGGGGAAGTTGTTATTTTGTGTTTGCTTTTTTTTTTTTTTTTCCTTGTAAATAATTTGAGCTTCTGCTTATTTACTAAACATTTTGATATTCTCTGTGTAAGCTGGCTTTGTTTCTTCATAATACTAGTGTCAAATCAAGACAGCTGTTGTCAAGCAATTTATAAGTAATTGAGAAATTTTGTTCAAAGTAATCTTGCTTGATAGTGCCAATATATAATCCAACTTGAGAAATATTTGCTGTAAATCAAAGATCAAAACATAGTTGAATTATCAACTAGAGAAGGAAAGAATAAACAGGCAGAAAATCGTACTTGTGACTGAGACAAGTTTGAGTCTTGAAAAGTTTGTATGCAGTCACTGAGTAAAATAAAATTTTCCAGGATGACCTTGAACTAATCATTTAGAATCAGATTTTTAAAAGGACTTTATGTCGTACTAACTTTGAATTTTTTAAACCCATGTAGGAGATAATTTTTGAGAATAGAGAAATTGTAAGTATATAGCAGGAATAGTTTGTTTTCCAGCAATAAATGAACTGAAATGGCATGTTATCCTTATAGCAAGTCAGTTGTAGATTAAAAAAAAAATTAAAAAATCAGCCAGAAGTTTATTTTTCATGGCTTATTTTAATTCAAGTTAGGAGTCAGCACACCTTTTCTTACTGTGAAAGTGATTAACCACTGGAATAATGTACCTAGGGAAGTTATGACTTCCTTATCATTTGACATCTTATAAAAGAGAATGAATACTGGTTGAGAACATATATTTTGATTCAAATGCAGGGCTTTCTTATGTCTACACTGCATTATTTGCTCAATAGTATACACATTATCTGATATGACCAAGTTTAACACAGATAACCTTGGGATTTTTTAACCTTAAAATTTTTGTGAGGGCTATAGGGTAACAGATGAAGTAGCAGCCATTAAGCATTAAAAATTATTATTATATTTGTAGTTCAAGAGATTCCACTGTCTACCTCTTTCCAGATAAATTGTAAAATTGTAAACAGAGAGCTGGAGGTCAATAGAAATTTGGGTCAAAGTCTGAAGGACACTGTTTCAATTTTGTGAAGAAAATTTTCCTTTTGTAAGGAAAAAAAACCTTTCATCATGACATTTCTTTAAAAACCACACCCATCTGTCTTCAGTAGAACTTCAGTTCAGTAGTTCTATTTGATTTAAACCACATCATTTCAGCTGCATACATGACAGCCAACAATACTCTTAAATCTAGTAAACTACAATCACTAGATGAAAACAGTCTTTATATGTAAGCCCTAGTGCTTTGAATGTTTTTCTAAAGACCGCTCACATCCTCTGACAAGTTTTATTCACTTTGTTGAAGTAATAGGCTATGTTTTAAGAGACTTTATATGTAAGGACAAAGGATCTTCTGGTACAGGCTAGTCTACCATCTCTTTTTTATTATGTGTGATCTCATGTTTCACGTTAATAACTCGGCTTTTAATATCCTTTCCTAGTAATTAATGTCTTGTTCTAATAAGGTCTCAACTCTATGCTGCTATAGTACCCTGTAGAATTGATAAGTTTTTGTTATAACTTATTTTCCATTCCAAAGTAATGGCATTAAAATTAAAATTTCCTCCCCATCACTTCTGAAAATCAAGTATTAGAAAGAATCTTAATAAGAGCAATCATACTTTAATCCAAAACCATTCTTAGTAAAGCTCTTTAATCAAAACTCTTTCACAATAGTCATATAAAAATAGGACTAGATTTATGAACTTATTCAAAAGACTTCATAGCAAAAATAGGTCAGTGGGATGCAAAAATCCCACAGTTCTTATCCAAATAACTTTTTAAGTGTCTAACAAATGCAAAGTTTTGAAGCACAAGACAAAGTCATTAAATTAGCTTTTACTCAGTACACCACTCACCCTCTTAGGTATGGACCTTCATATTGATTTCAAAATCTGCTAGTTTTAGGTAGTTATAAGATAAAGTCATTGCACTTTGAAAGAATGAGGAGATGCATAATTTGCATTTGATATAAAAGTTAAACAGACAGTCTTTCTAAGAAGCAATTGAACTGACCCTGTTTAGACATCTAAGTCTTGCTGAAGTAATTTCTCTGTGTGTATCTGTGAATCCACAATGATTTTGAAACACTAAAACACACTGCTCACTACCTATTTGTCTCTTCTTCTGCTTTGCTTGTCATCTGTATTTCTGTTACTATCTATGCAAGAAGAAAGCTTGTCACCTTGGCCATTTTAGATATAAATTAAACGAATTCATATGGAAGGATAATATTTCACAAAATATAGAAAAACATGGTCCTTCTCTCAATAGAACTTTTAGAGTATGTAAAAATTTAAAAGACAATTTTAAAAAAATGCTAACAAAGCTTTCTGTTCCTGTAGTAAGAAAACATTTATTACAATATCTAAATTTCTTTTAACGT
Organism: Serilophus lunatus; assembly: GCA_013399895.1. Classification (NCBI taxonomy): domain Eukaryota; kingdom Metazoa; phylum Chordata; class Aves; order Passeriformes; family Eurylaimidae; genus Serilophus; species Serilophus lunatus. The sequence goes on from VXBA01002666.1 coordinate 119,128, forward strand.
TATACAGTATGCATTACAGGAATGTATACAGTATATATTACACATTATAGGAATATTATTATTATATTAAAAAAAAAGACAATTTCTAAACTAATCATGTGAGGTCCTAAAAAATAATATGATGTTCAGCTTAGTGCTGAATAGGAAAGTTTCTGGTCATTATATTATTATTATTATATTATTATTATTATATTTTTCTGTGTTTGTTTTGAACCTCTATTTCATTACAAAAACATAAAAAAGAAATTAGTTGGGGTTTTTTTATATGATAAGTTGGTAGAGCATGCTTTTATACATTGTGCAAAGCATACAGAAGCTATGTACAAACAGTGGTAAAAATAGATCCAACAGTTGAAACTGTAAACTAGAAGTAGGTTTAAATTTGTTAACAACTATCACTTTTGGGGGTACACAAGAATGACTTCATTGCTTTAGCCAGAACTAAAAGATACAAGACAGCCTTTGATATTCTGTTCTGGGTCACCTTGTTTTCTGCATTTCTTTCTTGATCTTTACTGGCTTTAGTAACATCTGAGTCTTGTTTTAAGCTTGCTGATTGCATTGAGTTTGTATTTGCAACGCAATAAGCTGGCACTAAGAAGGATTTTGATCTTTAATCTGGTTCAAGGGATGCTAAGCAGCTCTGATTGCAGCCATAGGCAATACATGCACTAAATGAGATTGAAGGACAAATTAAAATAAATAATGTTTGAGTAAATCACTTTGTACCGGTTAAATGCATTTAACAATTTCATTTTCCCTTGAAAAGCAGGTTTTAAAGAAATTAACAAGTGTTTATTTTTTTTTGGTTGTAAGTATAATGAATCTTTTTTCACACAGAAAAACTAATGTCATTAAAATTGTGTTTCTCCTGCACGTATTACAATAGCTTCAAAGCTTTTGGGTTGAAAGCTGAGGAGAATTCAGAGATCTGTAAAATATAGTGCTATATTTATTGCCAAAGGCAAAGCATATCATACTTCACTAGAGTAATGGTGTTTTAGGCCTTTTGATTAATTGTAGTTTCTGCAGACAGACAACAAATAGCAAATTTATACAATTTTCATTGCTCTAAAAAATAAAGTCTAGGAGCGAATTGGGCAGACAAAGGAGAAGGAAAAGCGGATTTATCTGATCCAGTCATTTTAGTAATATTTCACCTGCCAATATTTATATTCCTTGGAGTAATATTTTCATGATATGTTGATATATTTGGGAAAACAAAACCATAGACTGAAAAGTTGTCTGATGCTGTAATTAGGGGAAAAGTAGAAAGGATAATACAGATGGTTTTAAAAAAAAAATATTCCAAGGGAGAAGCTAGTAGAAAAACTAAGATTTTTCAGCAGATTATCTGTGTTAGGTAAAAATACCTGATAGACTAGACTCTGTTTGATGACAATTTCAAACAGAATAAAAAGCATAGACATTGTAGCACTTTGGAACCTATTATTTTATGTTCATCAATTACTTCTCTGCATGTGAATGTTTGTATAGTTCAATGTCTATAAATACAAAATGTCAAAGCAGCACATGTACCTGTTCAGAAGGGTATATTTTATTTTATACATATAATTTTTTGTTTTAATGCTAAAGCACATAGTTCTGGGGAAAAGTCCATGTTCTTTTTGGTACATCTTGATGTCCTTGTAGAATTCAGAATTTACTTCTACATTATATGTCACTTCTGAATTTTAGAATTCAGAATGGAATTTTGTGTTATTATTAAATTTCTTTCTTCTCTCAACCCATGGGATTTACCTTCTCTCTGACTCTCCTACCTGTCTCCCTGGGATTGGGTGTGTGAGAGTGAGCAAGCAACTGTGTGGTACTTTGCTGTCATCTGCACTTAAGCCATGATACGGATCTAGAAAAATCTGGTCTCAAGACAAATTAATTCTCTTCCCTCAGATTCATCTCTTCATGGATTTTGACCTTGACATTGACTTTTCCAAAACCACCACCATTCTTAGTGGCTTGTACCAAAATTAAATTGTATTTTAATAAAGATGTGTTTTTTACTAAAAAACTATATATGACGCATGTGGATACTTTCTTGAAATCAGATGGTAACATTGGCATGAAGCAGTGGTCAAGTCAAACTCATATCTATGCAAGATTTTTCTAGAAGTTAAAATATATAATTCAACGGGTTAAAACTATTTAAATGCCATGGAAATATGAAGATACTTCAAACAGTGTTCAAACCAAATGATCACAGGTGATAGTACAGGCAATTTAATGTTTTCTAACTCTCTCCTGATCTTATATATAAAATTTATCATTAGCTCAGAGATAGCCAAAGGTTGACATTAAGATAGACTGAGTAGTTTTGATAATTACAAGAGCAAAATGTTATGGCTGGTGAACTTTTGTATTAGCAACTTCACAGTGAAATATAATCTTTATGCACTTTCTTGGCTTAGCATGGATTGCAGGGAGCATTTGTATATGGAATACTATTCATTTTATCACCTTTCTCCGTAATTCATGAATCTTGGTAGCTCCAAAACACATTTACTTCAACCAGTTCATCAAACTGCTTATTTTTTCATTACTTTTTAAATTAAAATTGATTTGATGAAATTTGTAAATTGTTAGAAGACAGAAAAATGTTACAATGCATATATTAGATTATGCAGTTATGACATGCTGAAAGCATTAAATATAGACAAGTTACAACACTCAGTAGTCCAGGGACCCTAAAAATTTAATAAGGTCTAGCTGCCGGCAAGAATCTAGCAGCTGCAGGGACAGAAAAGGAGGAAGTTCAAATCTATTGGTAGCATGTATTTTGTTGGCAAAAGTAATGTATCATCATAACCATTCTTTCTGATTCATTACTGAAAGTTCTCACAATTTTTCATCTGTTGCATATATCTATACAATTACCTATTTATCTTTTTTTTACATATTTTGCAAAATTAACAGTAGACAAAAACTGATACTCCGAAAAATCTTATTTCAGTATCTAAGAAATATTAAGGTTCTGCATTTTCATTCTTTAATATTCTGAACATAGTCCTGTGTTCCCAATAAACCTTTTATGACCAGAAGATTGATCTTCATCAACAAGATATATTTTTTCTTAAATATTCTGTAAGGAGAAGCTATGTTCAGGACATAGATATTGAACCAATGTGCCGTTAAAGGAAAATTATCAGTTCAGTCTTAGAGTAGTTGTGACTAACAGCCAATGCATAAACAAAAGCCTACTCTTCAAATTTATTCTCCAATCTTGCTGAATTGGATCACGTATACTCTAGTATACCTACAGCATGTGGGTTTTCTTTCTTACTGTGGCAGAAATATCTGGGATTGCAGTGGTGTTCATGTTTGCAACCAACTTGGAATCTACTTTAACTGAATCAATCCTGAGTCTTTGTTACTAATTAGAGTTCTGAAGAAGAGCTGTGGCATATCATGAGTTACATTATGGTATTGTGACCTCAGAATTTAGGTTGTGGACTGTTGAGTGAAGCATTCAGCTTAAAAAAGTCATTAGAAAAATCCCAATATAGGAGTCACTCTCCAGAAATACTTCATGCATTAGGTTAAATGAGGTTAAATGACATGCAATGAACCGATTTTCCCCTTGCATTTAAATTCTCCCTAGAAGTACAGTCTTTACCCGTTTAACTTAACTAAAACTTGGTTATAGAACATCTGTATTTCGAGATACAAAGGAATTAAAAAAAGAAAAAACCAAAACCAAAAAAACTTCTTTATATGATCTATCTCGTTTTGGGGAATAGTCTTGACACTTTCTATTAATTGTATCTTTTCATTTGCAAACATAGAGACAAATTTCAAACACTAGTATAAACTAGTAAATAACTATGGGTTTTTTTGATCCAGGATAAAGGGACATGCCTTTTAAATTTGTTGGCAAGCAAAGGTAAGACTAAGTTGTCTATATGGAAATCTCTCAGTTCGGAGGTGATGTGTAACAACATTAACAATATATACCGCAATGTGACAGAGAGAATAACATTTTTTAAAAAAACCCCCTGTAGTGTAGAAAATATTATTTTTGAAATTTGTAGTCTGATGACCCCAGCCAACACCTATCCAGCTCCTTTCTCTCTTGCCTCTCCACAGGATGGAAAAAATAAAAAGATGAGAAGACTCATGAATCAACATTATGACAGTTTAATAGGGAAAGCAAAGTTGTGTGTGCAAGCAAAAGGAAAAAAATAAGAGAATTAATTAAAAAAAAGTAATTCGTTCATTACTTCCCAGTAGCAGACAGGTGTCCATCTGCATCCTGGAAAGCAGGACCGTGCATAAAAACTGCTTAGGAAGAAAAATGCCATAATCAGTAACATGTTCCTTTCCTCTCTCGTTTCCTAAGCATTTATTCCTGAGCACATTATACAGCATAGAACACCCCATTGGTCAATTTGTATCAGCTGTTGTGGTTGTGTTCTCTCTAACCACCTGCCTACCATCAGCCTACTCAGTGGGGGAGCAGGCAAAGGGAATGAAGAGGAAGGAAGCGGGAGAGAAAAACTTGACACTGTTCAGTAACAGTCTAGGCACTGGTGTTTTATCAATAGTGTTTTAGACAGCAATGCAAAGCACGGAACACTATGGGTTGCTAAGAACAAATTTTAACTTCATCCCACTCAGGCCAGTATTAAATGATATCTTCCAAATGTAATCCAAGGCAGCCTGTAATTTATAGAGAAATTTTGCTTGGGATTTTTATTAGTTAAAATTAATATTATTGCTACAATTTCAAAAACAATTTTATTTAGAACTATTAAAGAAATAATTTTTAAAATTTAGTAATTTGAGAGTAAAAGTCCTTCTTAAAGTCAAACCTTTGAAAAGGCTTACAGCTGAGCAAACATGAGATACTAAAGAATGTTCACAATTTTTTGGTGTAAACACATACACTGGCAAATGAATATATTGCATCTGGGATTTACCTAGAACAAGTATCAACATTGTCTCTTATGTGATACTTGATGTAGTTCAGTTTGCAGCTTATTAAAATTCATAACTCTATTTACACATGAAGAACATGCTTTTGATCTTCCAACCATTGCAAATATTATCTACAAAAGAAGTGAAAACACCAGACCTACAAGGAAATCCAAAATATGTAAAGTTTTTATCATAAAACACAGACACTATCTTTCCTGCACCTCTCAAAGCAGGAAAATAAAAATGCAGCTACTTTCAAAATAAATGAAAATTCTCATTTATGTTTGGTCTCTTGCTAGGAGGACAATAGAGAAAAAAGATGGTAAAATGGCTTTAATAGACCTGGGATGACAAAAACACATAGTCAATATGAGGTTGGTGTGGTTGAAGAAGAAATACAACTTCTAAGATGTGTCTAACCCCAAATTCATATTCAGAGGCAAAACTGTCCTTTCGGGCTACAAGTACACATTGTTAATATTTGTATTTTAATCTATTTTTCATTATATTCGTCACCAACTGTAAAGAACTCCTTAACTATGCATAGTAGAATCTATGCATAATTCTTATAGGGAAACCCCACCTTAACAAAAAGACCCTTACTTGCTACTTTATAAAAACTAGTCAAAAAATTGACCACAACTTAAATTCCATAAACACAGGATAGATCTGCTGCAAAAGGTGAAATTATTATCCCTTTCATAGAAAGGGAGGGCTACGTTGCTCCTGAGCTCATGGAGAGGTACAGTGGAAGGGCAATACCTTGCTCACTAGACAGACATATGTACAGTCACCAAAACAAGGTTTTTTTTCTTTTCCTGGCAGAGTAATTCCCTAAGCTCACTAGCACTTCTCAGAAATTCACCAAATTTGGAGTAAAATGGAGCTCCAGTACAGTAAGTCCTAGATATATGGTATCTCTACTGTACCTGCCCTTTTGTTGATTGTTTACACTTCAGGACTTGGGGCCAAAAGATGCAATGACTCATTAGATATAAATTCTACAGAGAAAAAAAAAAAAGTTTCTGATGGTAGAATATTCTGTTCTTTGAGATTTAATGGATCGCAACAAATTATAGAGCATTAAATGTAAATCACATTAAATTTGATTAATAAAAAAATGTTACCTTTTTACATTGACCTTGTATAAAAAAAACCCCCAAAACTGAAAACATCTAGAAAAAACTTACAGATCTAATGTGAGCAATTTATAGCTCAGTTGAAGAAATAATCCACAAAAATATCAGGACAAAAATGTCCATCAGTACAAATTTGATGTGTACATAATCAGAAAAGCAGCTTTCGATTTGGATATGACATATTAAGAGTGAGTTTATGGTCAGAAAATAGAAGTTCACTCATTTATGATTGGGACAAAAGAACTCTAACATCAAGCCATGTGCATAATAATCTGATGCATCATAATATTAAAACAAATTAAAACTGTTTGGAACAGCATCCAGTCTATCCATGACCATAGAAAAAAGGCTTATTATCACTGTATGATTTGAGAGTAGATAGTATTGATCAAAAGCATTATTGATATCACTGATTATGTTGAGCTGTAAATTTATGCTTTTTCTTATTCTTGTCCCCAGGTAGCGACTGAAGACCCTCTTAAACTATCAGGGAGATTATGTATCTACAGTTTCCTCTTGTCAAAGATTTTTCTTAAGCCTCCTCTGTCCTGCTTTTTGTCATAGCTTTACCTGCATATCACCAGAAAAAAGTATTTTCAAGGAAGAAACACAGGAGGAAAAAGTGTAAAAGTCACTTTGATCCAACTCTCGCCTAGGATTAGATCTGCTGTTTTAGAAAGGTTGTTAGAGGTAGTTTTACCTTCACACTCCTCACAATTTAATGAGACATTTTTGTGACCATCAGCACTGCTCCATTTCACTCTTTGTTGCTCAGTACTGATCCTCCACCAGAAAATCGATATTTTAAGGAGCATTCCTGCATTTTACTCTTATAGTAGGATGACAGCAAAATATACGAATGGCAGTATCAAAGAATTATTTATCTCCCTATTTGATAGGTAGGAAGAGTAATATTCACTCTTTTAAAAATGAACTTGCCATAGCTTCAGAAATGAAGTATGCCTTTCCAAAATGTGTAAATGATTTCCTATATGTGGTCTGCACAAATTTAATTTTTTTTTTATTCAGATAACAGCTGTTACAATCTGCGTTCTTATAAAACCACTGCATCTATGGTTATCCATTGTGATGATAACATAACAAAACATGGTTGGAAAATATGATAGTAAATCTTAAAATCATTATGCAAGACAAGTCCATATGAAACCAATTTTTCTCTGCTGGGTATAACAAACAGTTTTTAAATAAATGAGTGGAATTTATGTGAATGTCTCAGCTACCCAAATGCTGTATGACTCATTGGGAAGTTGTCACAGTGAAAATTCTGCTGCCTGCCTTTTCTAGGAAACGGCAGGAAGCAGATCATTTTGTATTATTAAGATTCATAATGTTTCTAGTTTCTTTACTGCAAAATATTTCCTTGCTCCAGTTGTGATTTGTAGGAAAGATTCTGGAAAATTAACTTTATTGAGTATGAGTACAAGTATTTGAAAGTAATTTTACAGTGGAATTATTTTCATGGATGACTTGAAAAGAGTGATAATTTAGTTTCTCACAAGCATTTCTTTTTCTTCTGAGCAATATGATTTACAAAAAAAGTATCTGTGAACAACTTGTGAGCAGCAAATTCATATTAGATGATTTAAGTGATGACTTGGACAGCAGCAGGAGTAAATGATAAAGAAAGAAGTAATAAACTATCAGATATACTTCAAAATTAGTTTGTGAGAGTAATTTTTAAAGTGGCTATATGTGTCACATTTATTTGTTTAAATGTTTTTGTGTATAAAATTACAAAGATAGTTACATGTTTATTAAATAAATTATTATATCTAAAATAACTTATTCTTGTCTCCTAAACAAACTGCAGAGGTATAAGAGCATCCCTGAGAACAGTCTTCCACCTCATGCATGGCTAGTAGAACTGGAACAATTTCATCTTTTCCTAAATGTCTTCTGAAGTTTATGATCATTGAAAAATTCACACAAATAAATTGGTGAAGTTAATGATATGTTGAGGTCTCATACAGAGAATTAAAGCATTAGGGCGGCTTAAATTCCTCTAGACAGAACAAGAGATGGGATGAAAGTTTGCTAACAAATGTCTGAGGTGTTTCTCTCATTCAGCTGAATGTGTTCTTATAAATATAAAAGAATATTATAAGATCATTTTGTAGTATAACATAATACTTTATGGTAAAAGATGTCAGGCACAAGGCTCCCTCCAGCAGCATCAGCTCAGGATTCTCTCCTGCCACCCATTGGAGCCCGTTCCCACAGGGACACGGTGTCTTTGCCCAGGCTGAGAGACAAAGCTGCGACTTTCAAGTTTGCAAGTAGAACCAGAAATGAAGATCAGTACATATCACAGATATATTCTCAAACACACACATTCAGGACACTGACATGGCTCGTCACACAGGCTGTCACAGACCAAGTGCTGCCTTAAACTGTACCTGCATGCAGGACTCGCATAAATAAAAGCACAGACAATCAAGGTCTGCCTCCTCTTGGGCTGGCAGAGGCAGAGAGTCACTAATGCAGACATACACGTAAAACTCTCTGAGTTCACAGGCAGATGCACATTTCTGGCTCTCCTGAGTACCAACACAGCCCCTCTGTCTGCCTGGCACCCTGTGTGCATCATAGCCTTCTTACTCATCATGGTTCCCCTATTCACCTACTGGTCCAGCTTGCTGCTCACCACACACACACTCACACACGCGTTGCACGCTCATCCCGCAGGCATTCCACTGTCATGAATCCTCTGGATACCAACATGAATCCTCCACCCACATGATACCTGTGCCCCAACCTGAGGGATTCCTGCTTGCAAGCTGATTCACCTTGAGGTTTGCCAGCAAATACATACTGACACCACAAGCACACCAGATCTGGGTAAGACAAAGGTGTATGGAGCCCCAGCAGCCAACACCCAACACATGGCCCATGTCCTGAGGTCTTCCTACAGCTGCCAGGTTAGCAACCTTCTCTCACTCCTGTAGCTGACTCTGAAACCCCACTTTCCACTTGTAGCTAATACCACAGGCCCAGGGGACCGACAGCCTTGGTCTGACTCCAGTAACTGGAAACAATTTTCACTCACACAGACTTCTCACTAGTAGCTAGCACTTAGACCTTGTAGCACATACACAAGTGAGGCAGAGAGTCACATGCAGAGAGAGAGTTAAGAAAAGGTTTAAGAAGAAGATACAAGAAGGTATGATAGACTGTAGTGATCAGACACAGAGATAAGTCAGAGAACAATACTGAACGATTTTAGACAAAACTGGACTCTTTTGTACCCGTTTCTATGTGTTCCCTCCTTTGCCTTCTGATTTGCTTCCCCTGAGAAGTGATAGAGAGCGATAAGGGCTCCTCTGAGCCTCCTCTTCTCCAGATTTAACATCCCCAGCTCCCTCAGTCACTCTTCACAGGGCTTGTGTTCCAGAACTGTCAGTAGTCTTCTTGCCGTTCTCCAGACATGTTCGAGCATCAAAACAACTTTCCTAAACTGAGGGGCCCAGAACCGGACACAGTACTCAAGATGCAGCCTCACCAGTGCTGAGTGTAGGGGAAGAATGACTTCCCTAGTCCTGCTGGCCACACTATTCCTGATGCAGGCCAGGATGTCATTGGCCTTCTTGGCCACCTGGGCACACTGCTGGCTCGTGTTAAGTTTCCTGTCAACCAGCATTCCCAAGTCCCTTTCTGCTTGGCCACTTTCCAGCCACAGACTGTAGTGCTGCAGGGAGGTTGTTGTGGCCAAAGTGTAGAACCCGGCATTCGGACTTGTTAAATCTCGTGCCATTGGATTCTGTCCATCTATCCAGCCTGTCAAAGTCCTCTGCAGGGCTTTCCTACCCTCTAGCAGATCAACACTTGCTCCCAACTTGGTGTCATCTGCAAACTTATTAATGGTGGACTAAATCCCCTCATCCAGATCATCAATAAAGATATTAAACAGGACTGTGCCCAACATTGATCCCTGGAGGACAACACTAGTGACCAGCCACCAACTGGATGCAGCACCATTCACCACTATTTTCTGGGCCCTGCCATCCAGACAGGTCTTAACCCAATGCAGAGAGCACCTGTCCAAGCCATGGGCTGCCAGCATTTCCAGGAGTTCTCATTATTATCTGGTTAGATTTGTGTCCCTATATGATTTTTCTAATCAAATATATAAGTTGTCTTTAGAGACTAATCATTACATTTGGGTTTAAGTTCATTGCCTCTCTGTCCAGGCTCTCTACTTTATCTATGAAGGTCTCTACATGATGTGGCAGTAGATTCCCAAGCCAAAAAATTCAGATCTTACAAAATGAAAATAGAACATTCATAAATTAAAAAGTAATATATTGTTATTATAAAGTGTTACAGTGATATTGTATGGTTTTAGTAGGGGGAAGGGAGGAACAAGATTCTAACATTTTCCTCTTACTATTTCATTAATCTTTCTGGGTGAATTTTATCTTACAATTTTGTCATGCTAAAACTAAAGAAATTCATTAAATCATTAAAATATCAGTTAAGCATTTAATAATGGTATCAACAACTCACAGTGAAGTGGGCATGGCAAAAATGAATCTCTTCTCTTTTTGCAATTTAGAAATTCTTCAAGTAATACAAGTATTGGTCCAATAAGTGTTTTTTCAAGGAAATAAAAATAAATATAGCCTGAAGTATTAAGAAGACTTTCTAACTTTAGGAATTTGGGAAATTAACTCAGGAGGGAAAAAAAGCCTCTTGTCAATATACTTAAACTCACAGGGCAGAGTCTCTTCTGTTATAATACTGAATTAATCAAAAAATAAGAATTTTTTAAGTTAGCATTTTAGACAAAGAAAATCTTCTGTTTCCCATCTTATATGAACACAAAAATAGTCATGTGCATAGTTCTACAGGAAATGTTTCTTGAGAACCCAAAAAGTACATTCATCCCAATGGGAAAAGTAACTCTCTGCTTCCATCTCCTGGTGAGCAGACATTTCATTTGCATAAAATTTTTATTCATAATTTCTTCACTGACACATGGGAGTGATCATCACTATACACAAACTCATAATTAGTTGAGAATTGGAATTGCATGGAGAGAGGTGACAGGGGATTTCTTTCATGCAACTAAAAGAACATCTGTGAGGCAAGGACTCACAGATGTTCAAGCATCCTGCAAGTTATTAGTTGTCAGGGCCTGCAGACTATGTGCTATTGAGAGGTAAAATATAGGTGCTCCTTAAATGAATCTAGAGAGGAGAGAAGAATAGCTAAGTGAAACCCAGTGATTATATTCCTAATAGGAAAATAAAGCTGCATTTGAGAGCATCAGGTCTTCTTATTCATTAACAGCAAAGGAAGCATGGAACTTAGATGATCACAAAAGATGTTATTTGGCTGAGTTTTGGCTTTGTTGGGTTTTTGTGTGTGTGTGTGTGTGTTTGTTTGTTTGTTTGTTTGTTTGTTTTTTCCCCCCAAATCTCACAGAAATTCCATTCTGGATCAAAAAACTTGCCGTAGTGATAATTTCTTTAGAATAATTCAACTTGAATGAGAAAATTAGTAATTCAGAAAAATTTAACCTTCTCTTGCTATGAGTTTTGATACAGTATTATCTTGGGCTTAAGTAACTGTCATCATTTTATGGAAGAATCACAGATCACATCTGTATTATGAAGTTATTTCGCTGCTTTATTCCAGTACTCTAGTCTTTTGATTATACCTGCAAGGATGTGTGCTCCCGAGCTCTGTTCAGGAAGGAATCAAGTTTTTTACTTGACAGGGAAGGTGACCAGTTGTGCATACCCATACCTATATCCATCAGACAATATAGGTAATTTTGTTTCTCCAGCTTGAAATATTCTTCCAATACAAAGTTACTTTTCTACACTCAATGCCATCTTTCACAACAGCATGTTAGATAGATACTTTCATGCTAATTCCCACTTTTTTTTCCTTGTATTGTCTCAGAATTTTGCTGTTGGGAGGATTCCCAACAGTATTACAAGGAGGTCACTTGCCATATCTGCCATATGGTCAACGCTTTGCAGACGGTTACCGTTAACAGTAAAAAGCTTGTTATTAGCACAGGGGAACACAGATTTTATGCAGAGGGAAGAATATTTTGTTTGTACAATTAATGTTTTAATGGTGTAACTGAAATACAGCAAACAGTTCTTATTAGTCCAGTTATAACAATATTAACACTGATAATAAAAATAATCTAACCAGTATGGAGAATTTTGCTTGATAACATAGTTAAAACTGTTCCTTTCTAACAATATTGAGATATTTCCTTATCTTTTCTTGGGTGTTGTGCTCACTTTTACAATGTTGCCTTAGTCCTAGGCTGGTGATGCTAGCTGATCTTTCTCAAAAAGACTTGTTCACAAAGGGTGTGGGCAAGCAATTACAAATCATCCTCACTTCTTACCCTAGGAAGAGTATGATGTTCGTGGTGCAGTATTCCTTTCTATCCCTGTATGGATCTGGTTTAAGCTGGTTTTGAATATTTTAACACAATCTGCTCCATTGCTCCTACTTCATTGTTAAAAGGTCAAAAGTCTTTTGTCTTTCTAGTACTAAACCAAAGTATAGCCTCATATGAGTCATCCATGTTGTAATGGACCAAGAATGACACATCAGACAGTGACAGTTCATTTGGATGGCCTTCAAATTCAACAACTCTGCATTATACATACTAAACAGTGTCTACTAACTAGAAATTTAGGAAGGAATCCCCTACATAGAATTTTCCTCTTTTGTCAAAAAGTTGTACAAGACACAAACATGGTGTAAACTAGAGAGTTTGAACACAAAAGGACTTAAACCTCTTTTTTCCTTTTTTTAAATTCAAGTGTGTGCTTGTATTTGCAGCATGTATTTGATCTCTTAATGTGCAGAGTCTATAAGTCAGCCCTCATCTGTGATGTGGAAAACTGATCTCAGTCTCTGGGACATGCAAAAATTACAGCACAGACTTTGTCAATGAGTGCTCAAATACAGCTGGAACAAATCCCTGAGTGCCTGGGCAGGTTGTTATTTTTATATCCTTTCCCTATTTATTCATTTAAAATGGAACCTTATGGAATATATTTTGGAAGGACTCATGAACAGCCAAAAAGAATTGCAATGTTAAAATGACATAACAGTTATTCTATTAATAACTAATATTGCTGGGCAGAAAGGATGAACTATGTTTGAAAGGGAATAGACTTCAGGACTTGTTAAACTTCAAAGGTTTACTGCCCAGGAGCAATGCAAACTAATGACAAGAAGGAGGAATTCTGCTTACTACTTTAGCATTAGGCATTACTTTACAACTATACATTTACTAGAATTTGTTTTGGAATTTAAAAAAAAAAAAACCTAAAGAAAAATAAGTTTAAATAATCTCAAAAATCACCGAAACAAACCAGCAGTGTTTAAATTTGGAAGGAGAACACATGTGAAGAACCGTGAAGCAGAAAGAGAAGGACATTAGTAGATGATAAAAAAAAGAAAAAACACAGATCTAGGACAGACAATATAATACTTACTGAATAGGTAACAGTAACACATATTTCTGTTGATATGAGAGAAATCTGCTTTGGTTTTGTGTGTTTTGGTTTGGTGCTGTTTTAAATTATTTATTTTCCGAACCGAGTGTATTGTTAGATATCTTGATAATTAATCTCTCTGATAGGAAGTCACCACCTTTTGACATCTCTTTTGATGAGGTTGCAACATTTTGGCAACCACAAAGTAAGTCAGATCCAAGCATCCAGATGGTTTTCAGTTAATGGTGGTGTAAGGAACTGACTTCCAAGACTAGTCTCTGCAGTTCTTCTACTCCACAGTCATAAAAGTTTCTGACAACAGCAGGCAGCTCTGACCATGCTGTGCATGAAGAGAGCAATCACAGAAGGTGCCCTAAATATTCCGACTGTCTTAAGCAACACTTGGAGTATGAAGCAATTCATATTACTTCATATTACTCCATCATAATTAAGTAAACAATGACTCTGAAAGACCCTTAGAAAATTAATGTGAAGAACTTGTGATGCCCAGAAATGTAAACAGAAAGAGATATAAAAATGTATTAAGATAATCTAGCCACTTTGTTACATATGTTTACTTTTCTTCAGAAAAGTCCATTCTGTGGAGCAGTGCTTTGGCCTCATTACTACTATCACGAGTAACTTTATGACACCCAAAGAGGCCATCTGTTGAGCTGGATAATCTACAAAGCACATTTTAGGCATAAAAGCTCCTGACAGTACTGTGTGCAACTGAAAAAAAATCCTATTTCCCTCTAGTTTCAGAGGTATAGCTCTGAAAAAGAGTGAGACTTTCCACATGACTTAAAGAAGAAGAAGATAACAGCACTGCACACCCATGTCATGGGGTAGAGGACTGCAGACAGGAATGAGAAAACGAACTCTTTTCCCCTTTGTTTTCCCGGTTCCTGAACTTGAGGGGTGGGGCGGGGGCCCGCTGAGCCATTCCCAGTTTGGGTCTCTGACCAGGTCTGGGGGCCAGGGGAGGCAGGAACCGGCCCCCCAGTGAACCCCAGGAACTGCAGAAAGCCATGCCCCCTCCCCGGCTCGGAGACCGCCAGGCCGACAGACACGGGAAGGGGTATGCTTTCGTACCTCTCTATGCTTGATGGACTGTTCTGCTCGGGAGGCACCTGGGAAAAGGGTAAGAAGTCCCTTGCAGAACTTTAGGAATGTAAGGGGAGATTTTAAATAGGGACCTACAGGACCACCATCTCTCTCTTGGCAAGAGACAGAGCGCTCCCCTCTGTGCTGCTCACTGGGGACTCCAGCACAACCCCCACCACTTCTGCCTGTTCCCGTCAACTTCTGAATTCATCCACTCACCTTTTTCCAGCCACTGGGACCCCGCAGGAAGAACCCACAGATGCTGACGCTGACCTGGCCCACTGCAGACTCCACACCAGAGCTCTGGGTTCATGTGTTTCTATCTCTGGCCCCGTCCCCATGTTTTGAGTGTCCCCCGTCTCTCTCAACCCCAGATTAGGTGCTGCAGGACCATGTTGTTCCGTAGGTAGTTCTACTCTCTGAGGCCGCCACCTTGTTCCCACATGGTTCCCTCCCCCCGGAGTCCCATCTGCCTCGCGCAGCGCCCTGTGGAGGATGGGAGGGAATAACTGCAACCTCTGTGCTCCTGAGTGCCACCCACTGCCTGGAGGAGTCACTGCAGCTCCAGCACTCAGCACATCCCAACTGCCAAAGGACCACAAAGGAAGAAAGGACATTTGTGTTTTCAAGGACATTGATCATTATTTTTGTGAGTTTTCCTCTGGTTCACCACTTTTATACCAAATTCATATCAGTTCATCCATCCGTCCATCCATCCATCCATCCATCCATCCATCCATCCATCCATCCATATTCATACCCACCCCACATATTCAATAAAATTGTTGCCTTTTCTACACGTCTCTTGTCCATTGTTAACATCCCCTATTGTCCAATACTAGGACAACGTATCTGGTTGATGCTATCAAATAGCTCCCCTTTTAAGTTTATCTAACTATTTTTAATTTTTGGAAATGAAAAACAAAACTTAATTGTCATCATGCTAATTCCAGGAATTAAAATTAACTAAACGTCTGCCCACATTGCAGCATGGTCTTGATTAGTGAAAGACTGCATCAAGAGGAACTTCTATGCTGCAGATTTCAGTGTGTTGCCCAAACATTTGAGACAAGTTCATGTAGGGAAAGCATTCTAGTCAGTCTAACTACACAGACAGAGAGCTCTACGTGGCTTAAATTACCCAGCCAACCAGTTGCTGCTGCAAAGGTTAATTTGTTTTCAGTACTTAGGTTAGCACATAAAAATCTTGCTCAGCATTGTAAACTCTACTGTGATCTGCAAAAGGCATGTAACTTGAGAAGAAATGGCCACTATAGATGCTAATAGGATTTTATTTTTCACAACCCCCACAGTTTTTTCCTTGCCTTAGCTACCTGTTAGAGCAAGTTTTTCAGATTTAATCACTAAAATGATGAGAGTAGTGTGGGTTTCTTTGCAGACATGAGTAGGAAGCATTCACTAGCAGGTGTATACCATAAACCATCAGTTGTCAGGGAGAAACTGTTTTGCTCTTCTCATGCAATTCTTCCTACTTCTTTTTACTTGTTTGACTCATTGTCGCAAGAACATGCGGTTCAAAAAGAAGGTTTTGTTCATGTGGTATTACCTATGTAAAGTAATTTTTTTCTAGGTCACCTTGTAGATTTTTTGTCACCTACAGAGATCAGTACAAAAGCTGCTGTTTAACAGCCATTGTAGTTGAATTATTGTAAATCACAAAAGAGAATCCAACTCTTTATGCTCTTAGGCAAAAGTAATTGACTCTTCTTAATCATCTGTTCTTCAAATCTATTTGGATAATGATAATTTGTATAACAATGCAACTGAAAATACCTTCCTTTGATTCAGCCTGTTACTATTTGTTATATCATACTTAAAGTTAAAAATGTTGCTCTAAGTGACAGCCAGATTTTCAGAAGTAAGAAAATACAGCACATCAATATACACTCCTCAAGATTTAACATTCAGTCTCTTACTCACAACAGGATTAGTTATAATCATTGAAACATTTTATTCCTTCTTAATTTTGTGTTTACATGCATTGGTAGCACAACTTTAAAAGTCACAGCATGGATTGCCTTCAAATGAAAATACAGTTATAGAAAATAGTTATAAAAATTTTATTGCTTTCTCTTCCCATTTTTACATCTACAATTGTGTGCTAAGCCACCATGACCGGGGAATTAAAAATGAATCACTACAAAGTACTGTGACTGTTCATTTTGAATGGAATTAAATGAACCTCTATGATCAAACAGTCCTTCTCTGTCATGGTATATGAACTTAAAATAAATATATAATACTTTTTGTATTCTGAACTTTAAACTTGTGCCAAAGTGATTGATATAGAGCCAAAAAATAACAGTTGCTGCTGGTATTGTAAAAGTATTAAAACATTTCAATAAAATAGGTGTCAAAGTCAGATTTTTATGATTAATTGGCTTTTTATTAAGAATAATAGTTTATTCTTAAAATTTGTTCTATTCTTAGAATTTGTCGTGATTAGTGATTAGTTTGTCTACAAAAAATTTATTTGCAAAAGTGTATGTATATCTTTTATTGTCCCAAGTTCTTTTAATATGTAGCATACAGGAAATTAAAAGAAAAAAATCTTTTTAATATAATGAATATATAAAAGCCCACGTTTCTGGTAATTATATATTTTACATGCAAATAGGAATAAAAATGCATAGCCCACTAATTGTAATTTTTGCCATTCCCAATAAAATGCTGTGACAATAGTCTGGCAAACACAGGGAGTTGTTACCAGGAAAGTACAGCTCCTGAGGCCTGAGCCTGGGGAGGTTGCACACTCAGCCTGGACCAGCCAGAAGGCTGAGGCCCAGGGTGAATAAACATAAAAAAAATAAAACCAAGCAGATCCCAATCATGAAGTGGGGGACCCTCACTATGAACAACATATTTGTCTTCAAAGGACCTCAAGATACTGTTGACTCACTACAGCTCTCCTTCTTGAAAAAGTTTCCCCTGCCACCTTCAGGACACCAAAAGATAGAGAAAGCAGGAGATCCAGAACAGCTTTTTGATATAACAGTTTGTACTAAATTTTTATTGTACCACATTTTATTCTGATTTATTAAATTATTAATGCCTAAATGCCACCAATTAAATTTTTAGCTCTGTGCATATATATGTTGTGTTTTCTTTTGCTCATAAAAAAAGATTTTTGACTGTTAAAATGTGTAGGATAGCCACAACCTTTCAAATTGAACTCAGTGGTGAAGCTAAACTATTTTTTAATGTTTTGATACACCAAACCAGAATGAATAAGGTGGCATGTATCAAATAGATGTCTATTTTCCTTTGGTCATGGACTCATGTGTTAGGAGCAGCAGCTCACCAAGCAGGTGAACAGAGCAGAGCAGGAGGAAGCACCTGCAGGACTCATCCTCAGTCCAGCCATCATTGACCAGCATCAGTGCACTTCTTGCCCGAGATTTCTCCAGAGAGGAGGAAGGATAGTTTGGGAAGACAGGCTGGAAGTAAAGAACAAGGTCTGGTGGGGTTCAAGGCTGAGCCAAAATTGAGTTCCCAGCTGAGGTGGGTCAGGGAAGGTCATGGGTGCTCATTTACAGCATGTTTTAGTACATAGCTGTTAGGACTAACCCTTTTATTGGTGCTACTGAAACTCATTTTTTACATAATAATCTAGGGGATATAGTGCTTATCTATAATGTGGGCAACAGGGATTCTAGGCACTATTCCCACAGGAAGACTCTTCAATGTCTCAGACACAGCACTGAGAATACCAAGTGAAAAAACAAAGATAAGCATTTTCTAGTGGTTTGCTGTGCTCTTAATGGAGAAGAAGAATCATCTAACTTAGGGAAAAGAATTTCCTTCTGCAGATAATTGAGGCATCTTCCTCCACTGAGTATAGAAAGCATTTAGTCATCTTAGGGGCATAAGCTTATTCCCTGGGACTAGTGATATCGTTTAGCTAAAGAAGAGAGATTCATCCCATGTTTCCACAAATCTGGAAACTGTTTTCCACTGTAGTGGGGGGTTTGGGTCAGTGCCAGAGTTGTTTTTTTACATCACGGTTCCCACACTGAGGCAGGAGCTTCCATTCCCTGCCATTGCCTGCATCCACACAGAAAGGAACCTGGGAATCCTCGACCGCACCAGAGCTGCACTACTCAAGTTCCAGTGTGAGCACATAACCTTCCATCAGAAATCGTGTAGCCACTCTCTTGGTGTATAGGATCACTTTTCTCCAAGTGAAAAACTTTTTCCGGGTTCTTCTCAATTTAACAAGGAAGGGAGAGGGAGGAGGTTTTTTGGAGTGATATTCTGTTTTACTATTTGTTCTTGGTTTGCTCTGTGTTGTTTTCCATTGTTTTGCGTTTGGTAAAGCAGTTACATTTCTCTTTCCATCAATATTGCTGTCAGCATTTTTTCTTGGTAAAATTATTCTTTCACTTCCATATGGGCATATTTTGTCTCCCTCTCTCTCTCTCTCGATACTGGAGAAAAATCAGGGATACTGAATCCGAGGAAGGAGCCTTCTATCTGAGATCTCCATCACCTCCAAATTGTCTCAAGCCAAGACATCTAGATGCCAAAAATTTGGCAGAAAAAGTGCAAAGATTAAAGTTTGAGTATCATAAAATGGGTTCTATCATTCATTTTCCGTTGTATTGTCAAACTCAACATATTCCCGTAAGATAGTTCAGTTTCCACAGATCAGCCTTTTCTCACAGCAGCTTGTGGTAGGAGAAAATTTCTAGATATTTTTAAAACACAAAGTGTAAATTCATATAAATAACATGATAATATCAATACGAGCAAAAAATCCCATTAAAATAAGTAGTTTCTATAGTAATATTAACAAAGAAAAAAATCAGCTTACTTATTTGTGTGAAAATACAAGAGCACACATGTCATTAGTTACATGTACAAGGGTTAAGTATGAGTATTCTATTTTTTATTTTAATAAAAGGAAGCACTCTACTTTTGTAATCCAAGTAGATAAAAGTTTGAAACTTTTTCGTCTTATCTCTTTGTCCTGGTTTGATGGACAAAATTATTGATTAATAATTCGTGGATACAGAGGTAGTAAAGAAAAATAAGAATTTATTATGAGGAAACAAAAAAAATTAACTTAAAAATATTAAAATACCAACACCCCCCCTGAAGAAAGCCCAATAACCACCTCCCAAAAAACCCCCAAAAAACCATCCACCAACACCCCCACCCCCACCGGTTCCACAAGTGAACAAACAACAAAAAAACCTTATTCCTCATTTCAATGTCCGAAAAAGTTCAGTTAATCTGAAGTAGGTGGCAGGAGGTGCTGATGGCCGTGGCAGGGGGTGGAAAGAGCAGCAGCACAGGCAGGCACGTGGTGACTCCAAGATGGCAGAAAAGCACAGACGCTGGCAGCGCTGCTTCTCTCAGCGAGGTCCCAGGCCAGAAGAGCAAGAGGAGGCGAGTCGTCTCCTTAAATATTCTTCCGAATCTCTGTCCAGTGTGACTTCTCCAGTCCACTCAAAAAAAGGCAATCTTGCTCTCCACTGAGCCCCATTGGTGTGTTTGGTGCCATTCCGCCCCCATCACCATCTCAACTCTGCCTCTGGCCCCTCCCACCCTCCCCTCCAGGCCCCTCCACAAGAGAAAACAAAAGAAAACATGTGAGCCAAAAGGGAGCGAGGGGAGGGGAAGAAATCTCTTTATTTAAACCTGAGTCAAAACAGGGAAAGTTTTCTCAGCCTCAGCTAACCCAAGACATTCCTGAATATGTCAATGAGGCTCTGCAGAAAAAATACAACTTACTACGATGCTTACAATGTATTTCCATTCTAAAATATGATTCTCTGCAAATTATATAAGTTTGATACTATGTTTATATTACTCTAGCATCTAAGGTAGTATTTGCTCAGATTCAATTGCAAGACAATCTTTCATTGACAGCCTTGAAAAGTCACCCTGGAATTCAGCAGTTAATGTCTATCTGTTTATGTCTAATATTAAAGGGAAAATGGGACCATGATTTATTTTTGAAATTAAAA
This sequence comes from Serilophus lunatus, assembly GCA_013399895.1. Classification (NCBI taxonomy): domain Eukaryota; kingdom Metazoa; phylum Chordata; class Aves; order Passeriformes; family Eurylaimidae; genus Serilophus; species Serilophus lunatus. Next base: position 139,795 of record VXBA01002666.1, read on the forward strand.
CTTCTTTAGCAGTTCTGTTGATGAAGTACGAGCCAGAAGAAAATTTAACTTACTCTTTCAGATTTCCATTAGATCTTGACAGATAACATTATGTACATATACAAAGTATGTCCTTTCAGTGAGAAATCAACTCATACAAGTAGTTATTTTGTTAAACAACACTTCACATAGTAGCACAGTCTGGTTGCCCCTACTCATCATTCCCAAAGACTGAAATTAATGCTCTTAAATGGTACTCAAAAGAACATAAAATGCATTCCTAAAGGGGGTGTCTGGCTTAAAGCAATTAATTAAACAAATTGACTGGCTCCTTGGATAATATAAACCTATAATGCCAGTATTTGGACAACTGATTAATTGACATGATTTTGCTTTTACCTTGCCATTTCAATTAGGTGAATGGCACTGTACCGTAACTTAATAAAAATTGTTCAAAAACAATGAAGGAAGGAAATGTATCAATTTTATTTGCATAATGCTATCTGTGGAATAAGCTAATGGATACTGCAAAAACCTGACTCCCACAGAATGGGAATGGGTTCATCACAATTGTGTAAATTATTCCATCATGCAAATGGCCTGTACTTGTTTGACAGTTTCAGAAAGGAAATGAATAAATTAAAATGAAAATCAATTTCTAGCTCCTTGATCACAGTTTGATGGTCATTTATACTTAAATGTGTTGTAAGCAATTTATTTTAAGAGTACGAAGGGCATGAATCATTGCTGCTTTTTGAAAGTGAGGTTTTTTCACTGATTTCATTTATACCAATGAAGTTACAATTATGTCTTTAAATATGGATTTAAATAATAACAGTTTCCCAAGATTCAGAAGTCTGAATCTCACTTTTATCTTTTGCATACATTATGAGAACCCCTATTCAGCTCTGACTGTTGAATTCTCTTCACAAACGAATTGTGACTATACATAATCAAGAAATGTATCAGACATTTTAAAAAGTAAAAACCTAAAGTTTTCAAAGCCTGCATTTTAGTCTTCAGCTAAATACACAAAATGCTGACTACCTTTTGTTTCAATGGCAGCTGTTAGAATCAATTTAAGGAGATGCACGCTCAGAGCCATTCGGTGAACCATGAAAAAATTTGTTCCCAGTTTTAATAGGCACTGGGTTCAGGTTCTCACAAAGCATTTCACAGATTTATTTTGAACATGCATAATAAAACAAAGAACAGAGAATACAGTAATATTTCCTCCTGATTTAGATCCTGTGCTTTTGATGATAGCTAACTTTCTGTTTTCTTTCCTTTTTCAAGAGGGTGTAAATATTTATTGTTGTTTTCTAACTATAGGATGATTGATTAAATGATATTAGATTAATATCTTATACAATCAATTTCCATGGTGCTTGTCCTTTGTTGTATTGGAGTAATATCCGTAATCATATTGTATCACAACAGATAATGAATTATTCACTTTTTACTGATAGTACAAAAATAGTCAAATTCTTTTTACTTTTGTTCTTCAAAGATATATCCAGAATCCATAAGTGAAGTATCTTATATTGAAATTCAACCTATTATACATGTTGTCTGATGGCAACATTAGGCCTCATAGACCCATTAAAGGCCCAAATTAGGGAATGTTGGACCCAGTATTACTTATTGGAGGGCCATGAAGACATCAGAGGGCTGCAACACCTCTCTTGTGAAGACAGGCTGAGGGAGTAGGGGCTGTTCAGCCTGGAGAAGACAGGGCTCCAGGGCGACCTTGGACCAGCCTTCTAGTAGCTGAAGGAGACCTACATGAAGCCAGAGAGGGATTTTTAACAAGGCCATGTAGTGACAGGATAAGGGGTAGTTGCTCCAAACTGAAATATATTGCCCTTAGCCACATGCTTTAACTTTTTGTCAGCCCTGAATCGCTCAGGGATTTGTACTAGCTGACCATTGTAGGTCCCTTCCAACTGAGTATGATTTCACCTATATCGAAATGTGATAATCTGCAGTAGTTTTTCTCTTCAAACAAATCTTAACAGAAGGTACATGATGTAGTTTGGAGAAATACCAGTGTGCCTGAAAGAACATCCTAGGCAGGCTTGTGAGTTGACAGAGCTTTTATGTTTATATCAGAGCAGGACCATAGCTGGGTAACATCATCTCACTTGGAAACATATACAACTTGACTATATATACATATTCTTTATATTGTTTACATTAAACATATAATAATACTTATGCCTCATTGCTCACAGCTACTTCTTTCCTGCTTCAAAATTGTATTTTTAAAGTCAAATGGTTACTAAGTGTGGAGTCATAGATAAAGTCAAAAGTTAAAATAGAATAAGAGTTATAAGGAAAAGACCAGTTTTCATTTCCTGGACAATAAAAAGAGATTCCATCTGCCATTTCCTGGATAACATAAGGTCATATTGTCCCACAAAGTTCCTTAAACTCTGATAAATACCTGTTATGACAGAATGTAACTGAAGAACAGAGCAATGTAAAGATACCGTGGCCTTTCTTCACAAACATTCTGCAGGAACGTGGTGACCCTCTTGACTTGTGCCAGTCATTCATCAAGACCCACATTTAGTAAAAATGATGAAGACCATTCAGATCCCACCTAAACCTAAAGAAAAAAATAAAAAAACAAACCAACTATAAAAGGAGATTGGAAATGAGGAGATATTGGGAAGAGGATTTCCATAGAAACTGCAGCGTCGACCGACAATTTGAACTTACCTTCCTTCCCTCCCTGGGACACCTGTGTGGGTGAGCTGTCAGCTATGAGTGCTAATTACTTGCTTTAAAGGTTACAGCTTGCTTTTGCTTCATACTACTAAAAGTGGTTTGTCTTGCTTTAGAGTTTATGCTTATACTTTATATTATTATTACATGATATGTCTATACTTTGTATTTGGACTCTATCACCAACTGCCATGAATCTCTAGTCAATAGAGATGTGTCTTGTCAAAATTTGTATTAATAAAGAGTGTTATTTTGTAAATTATCAGAAAGAATCCTTTATAAAGGTGCTGACAGTTTCTTTGGTGGCAGAAAAACATGTGGGAGAAATCCCACTGCGGGGTTTTCCTTGTGGCTGTTAAGTGGCAGTCTCCAGGAAAGGGTAATCGAATTACCCTCCAAGCTTGTGATTCTGTTCACCGATGAGTCTCCTTACAGGACACTGACAGACTGGTTAGACATAAGGATTTCAATTTCCTGGAGGCCTTGACAGAAAAATAAATTATTAAGAATTGAGAAAATCTCCTCTCTCCAAGGCTTGGGCATATCCCCCCTTTTTACATGACACTTAGTTAAGAGGTCAAATCTTATAATTCTCTCGTTGTACATACTTATTACTCTTGAACACAAAACTTTCATGAAAATGGTATCACAAAATGGTTGTAGCTGTTCTGTAAATTGTAGTATTAAAATAAAATTAAATTTCAGATTTTACCATGCTGACTTTTACAAATTTTGTTTAGTAGTATTATATATTTAGCACTCAGCTGCAAAACTGTAAAATATTTCTGAATGTTTATAAAACTAAACTTTGCAGACGTTAAAAAATTTTGAATGCTTTATGCCAAAACGTTAAAATTTTTAAAGGCATCTCTCAAAAAGGAAGGCAGAGTGTTCCCAAAGTCTACAAACCCTAATTTGAATAATGATTAAAAAATGAGAAACTGAAATTACTAGTGTAAAAACTCTGCAAATAGCATCTTGCAGTAACTAATATTATGTATGCATTTAGTCATTCTAGGCAAAGTTAAGTGAGCATATTTAAACTGTGTTAGAAACGAAGAGCCATCCATGTGCTTAGTTTTAGCAACAGAATTACACATCAATCTGTACATTTCAGTGTATTTAACTATTAATTTTGTTAGCTCTCCAGGTTTTGAAGTGTCTAGCACTTTTAAGTAGGTCAGTTCCCTCTTCATTCCAGAGATGTAAGGGAAGGCCAAGAGGCATTCTTATGAAAGCATTTGCTATACTCTTAATCTTTCTTGTTACAGCTGGAATGCCAAAGCATTTTTCCATTTGTTAATGAACACCTCAAAACACACAAACAATAAATCTTATATCAGTACTTGACAACATCAATTAAGGTATGGCTATTATGTCTGCACAGTCTCTTAAGAAAAAAAAGATGCAAGTACAGCTCTAAGGCAGCAAATCTACATAATACACGTACCACACACAACAGCAGTAATTGGATATATTGGTATAAACAGTATGTTAAACCTCTTGTATATTTCTTGTAAACTTTGATTAATTGTCTCTAAGTCATGCTTTTATGTGTCTCTTTTGAGAACTATACTAGAACTACATAGAATTAAATACTCTTGGCTCACAATAGACTCCTAATACATTACAATATTTTTAGAAGACAGATTTTATTTTTAATGGGTATGTCTTATTTCTAAGTACTACTTTTTGAAATCTGAGCTTAGATGATTAGGATATATGACTAGCAATCAGAAAGAAATTGGTCACAAAAGAACAGTGTTAGAGCAATTTTTCTTTCAGGTTTCTTACTGTATATTTGTTTGTTAAAAATTCTCAGACTAAAATGGTTTGTATAAGATATTTTATAAATACATTTAAATATGGATATTTTAAGACATAGCTATGAATAAAAAATTAATGTTATAAAAAGAACATTCCTATTAGAATTTGTAACATAGAATTCAATTTTCATGCACCAGAAAGCAATGTTCGTCACTCTGCCTCCATTAGTGAGTAAGCTGGAGATGCAGCAGAAGCTGGGAGGACAGACAGCCAGGAAAGCTTACTCCAACTGACCAAAATTATATTTCTTGCTATCTAACAACATGCTCAGCAATAAAACAGAAAAGGAGGAGGTGTCCAGGTAGGTACTCATTGCTCAGAGATTGTCTGAACATTTGTCTACTTGTGAGAAGTGGTGAGTGGTTGCCTTTTCATCATTTGGATTTTTTGCAGGAGTTTTGGGTTGTTTTCTCCCCTCTCTTTCCCCTTTCTTTCACTTATTAAACTATTTTTATATTTGCTCTTATGCTCTGCCTGATGCTGGAGTTGGAGTGGTGATGCAGTCAGGTGGAGTGGCTAATTAGTTGAAATTATAGATGGATTTCTAAATAAGAGTGTAGAACTTTGGATATGTTCAGTACTGCTGATAGCTATTTAAGAACAAAATAAAAAGCCTTAGCAAACAGTAAATTAATTTGCATCTTCATATGCTCATTCAGAACCTATGTTTCCCAAAACTAATATTCAAACAGCACATGCAACTTGAAGAAAAACAGGAAACTCTCAAGGAAGAATGAAGATACTCTTTTCAAGTGGAAAGATTCAAATGGGAAATTTGAATCTGAACAAATGAAATTTATGTTTGAAACTATAACATGCAGCATAGCAACAATAATATTAAAAATTTTGGTTAAAATATGAGTCCATAAAATATAAAACTTTCAATACTAATGCATCAAACATCCCATGAGATTATTTTTATAGCTTTTCTCCCTTACGAAGACATAATCAAGTTGAGTCTAATAAAAGATTTCATTGTAAAGAATTCATTGTCAACATTTCAGATTTCTCAGTCTGAAGAGCAAGAAGAAAGGCAAGGCAAGGCGGAAGGAGGGAGGAAGGGAAGGAAAGGAAGGAAAGGAAGGAAAGGAAGGGAAGGAAGG
>VXBA01002666.1:145543-199726 GCA_013399895.1 Serilophus lunatus
AAGGAAGGAAGGAAGGAAGGAAGGAAGGAAGGAAGGAAGGAAGGAAGGAAGGAAGGAAGGCATATGTTTTCTGTTTTGTACCCATTTCTATGTGCTAGAGCTATTAATCTTATCACAAAAACCTTTAAATTAGGAATTTTTATTTAAGTAGTCCATTCTCAGTATTTATTAAAAATCTTGCATTCTTGGGAATTATATTAACTATTAACCTTTGATCAGATTCATTATTATATCTTATCCGTCTGTGTAAGAGGAAATGTTATCTGGCTCTACTGTAGCTGAAACCATACTGACATTGTGTTACAAATTAAATCTTAATATTTTTGGCTGCTGAAAACTGATAAGGAAGATGTGGGGTCAATGCTTTAAAAATGTTTCTAATTTCAAGGGAACCATAAAGGGAAATGTCAGGAAGGGAAGTGACATACAGCTATATCCTGTACTAGCTTTTAGATTAAATTAGGCCATTTGGATGAGAGTTAAATCTCTCGCAGAATTTGGAGCAACCTCTTGTTCAAGCCTCAGGCTTGTTTCCATCCTCTTCATTTGTCCTACTATGGCTTGTTTTCTACGCCACTTTATTTCTTTGATACTTTCTACACTGTTATTTAGAAACTCTCTCTTGAAGCACTGTGCAGCTCATTACCTCCATAGAACTATCTTTTCCCATTTCTCTTTATATTTTACTCAGCATTCCTCAAGTGATTCTTCAGAAAACCCTGCTGTTACCACATCCTTGTCAAAGCACCAATGATAGCCCAAAAATGACTATACAGAGGAAAGACAATAAAACAAACAAAAAATCCCAGCCTACTGTTCTTTCTCCCCACAGAACTACAGTAATGTACTGGATATCCCTTGACTATATTATTAATATAATCAGTTTTATAACTGTACCTTTTTTCTACATGTCTTCCAGTAAAAAGATTATTTTCTTCCTTTCTTTTCCAATTCTGTTTCTTTCTAACCCCAAATGCATTTTAAGTACTATTTGAAATTTATCTTCAAAACCTGACAAGGATGTTTCATGGCGAGAATAAAACCTATAAGGAGAATGGTTCGACCTGAGGTATCTGAAAACAAATCAACTACGATGCAGTCTTAATGTGGCCTTCAATGTGAAGTGTCAAGGCAGGCAGCAGGGGAGGGGAGGGAAGAGCTGAAGACACACATGCTGTTAATATGTATTAGTTTTGCTCCATTACATTTAATTCCTGTAAGCGTTAATGAACAAACAGTTTATACCATCAGTGGGCCACATTAAACCAAAACTACAGCAAATGTCTTGGACCATGCATTATGTTTTTCAGATTCATCCTGAAGCCAGAATAATTATTTAGTTTTTGTAATAAATTCTCAGGAATGAAACTGATATATTCACTAACTCCTCTCATTTTTTGCTTATTTCACTATCCCTCATCCCAAAACGATTTGGCAAAAAATTAACCTGACCTTCAGCTGCTTTTGTTTGTGGGATGCAGTTTATACTTAAAACGATTACTGAATACTTTCCCAGCTTCTGTGGGGTAATTATCTTCTATGTACATGTCCAAGAAATAAATGCAAGTGTGATAATTCTATGATTAAAATTAAAATTAACCATAATTCTTTTGTGTGTTCTTTTTTTCTCCTCAGATACCACCACAAGATTAACAGATGATTCACACATACATACTGTCCATTTCCTGATTTCAAGATGCTACTAGATTTCTAATTAAAATAAGATGATTATTTTTTTCTGCAGTCCACTAAAAATAGTCAAAGTGATGTGTATTTAAGCAATAAGTAGTTTTTCTTGGCAGCAAAGCATAACTTAGTCAGATTTTAAGGCTGAGGAGGTTTTTTGGGATGTTCTTTTTTATGTTTTAGTTTCTCTTTGTGGAAATTTGAAATAACTGAGCAGTTAAAATTCATGATCTACATTTTTGTGTCATTATTATTGCATTAGCATGAAATTATGGTTCTAGTTAGTCATAATTATACTCATAATTATTCAATTTATCACTATAGGTCCTCTTGGATATTTTATTGGAAGAGTTATTAACATTAATAAATTGTTTTTCTTCATATCCATATTATTAATTCACCTCATGTGTGATATGAACCATCAACCATAAAATTATTACAAATTCTGTTCTCCATGTAGCTGGTTTAATGATGAATATCTGATAACCTTTAACCAGTTTTCTGTTTTGTCTTCCTCACTGAAGGAAAACAGAGGGAGATAGGTTGTACACTGAAACATTTGTGCCCAATACACCCAAGACACTTGACAGAAGTATTTCTGATTTTCTATTATTTCTGGCGAAAGGCACAGAAATGCTTGTCAAGAACAGCCAACAGCCTCTGATATCCAGGCACTCACTACAAAACTCGACTGACTTTGCAAGTACTTCTTTCTTATGCTTTTAACTTGAATACGTGGGTGGGTCTTTACAGTGTCACAGAGATGCTTGAAGCTGAGCTGTATCCAGAACTGATGTAGTATAGTTGCACCAGGGTAATTATTAAAAAAAACCATGGCCCTGGTTTGCAGAACCTCAACTGGCACTCTGCACCATTAGATCTACTTCCGCATTTTTTCCAGTTGTGTTCCATGCTTACACATATATATGTGTGTATGTGTGTGTGTGTGTCTCTACAGAGATATATATATATATATACCTAGTCTGGCTTCTGTCTTTCCTGCCTACTGCCTTTCTGACAATCTTACCTGTGACTGTGAGGGTCATCATTGTCTACAAACCCTAATATGTAACATAAATAAAGCAAGAGACCCAACTCCTTTCTCAGCAATTGAGCCAGTTATTGGCTCATAATTTAATTCTATTTTTTAAGAATGTTGATTCATTCCAAACGTTAAAATTACTTTGACAAGAAAAAAACTTTAATAAACCTGCTGTTTTAAGTTATATATTGGCATTGAATTGGGGGCTTTTGAGTTTGGAATACTTTTTGCTCTTCCTTCTTTTCATTTATTTTTACTGAAAATATTTAATTATAATTTCTGATGCCTTGTGATGGCTTTTAAGGCTTTTAAAATGTTGTCTTGAATAATAATAGCATCCTTTTTTTTCTTTGATGGCTTTTTCTAAGATTTGATGGATTTATTAACAGAACAATTAGACGATACTCTTATTAATATTTTTTATATTAAAATGTCTCGTTTTAGAGATTGGCATATAAAAATTAATATCTCAGTATTTCTTAGTAAAAATATTAATTCTTGCTGTGCCTGGGGATTCCCAAATGTTTTTTCTAACACATTATGTGTTACCAAATGTGTTACAAATACACTTCAGTATCAAATAGCATTATAAACTCCCCAAACCTTTTCAGGTAATCTGGTAATGTCTTTAAGGGTTGTCCGGTAGATGTTTGGCAGTGACCCTCAGCTGGTGAATCAGAACATATAATATGCCTTCTTTTCTTTTTTGAAATATTTGTTGCTGAAATGATGGAAAGATTAAAATACACTGCAAAAAGAATGTCATTAGAGGAAGATCTCTCTGTAGGTTCATAGAGATATTTAGAAATAGAAAGTGCTTCATTGCAAAGTGTTTTTTTTAGTTTTGTTTTTTTTTTTCCTTAGGAGTTAGAAATAGAATATTATTAGTGTAGCTTTATGATAAAAACAACATCCCATAATCTCCAGCTTGAATTGAGAACAACTGGTTAATAAAGATGTTAAAAAAAATAATGTGGTGCATTAACATGATTTAAATATTAAAAGCCTCTCCTTTAGGGGATTAAATAACAGTCAGTTATAAGGATGTGCTGTCCTCTGACTTTGATAAAGAATCGAAAGAGTCACTGGCACCAAAAAAAGGAATATATTAGAATAAAGAAACAGACTTGTCCCTGAAGCAACTCTCTCACTCTCAAAGAAAAGTTACTGCCTAGAATGTTCCACCTGAATGACTTTCTCTCAAAGAAAGAGCATCCACCTCCAAGGGATTCAAGCATTATTATAAAAAGGTGAGATAAAATCTCAGGCCTGTGTCAGTGAGATTTTTAATGACAAAATCCATAGAATTAGAAGCTATTTATGCTTTATGGTGAGAAGAGAACAGCAAATAAAGCAAGCTCCTTCTTTTGTCCTCATTTGCAGACATTATTTTGTATCTCTAATGTGTTAGGCTGGGGCTTCAAAACCTTGAGCACAAGACTCTCAGGAAGCTTCTGCTGCAGAGAAGTGGGGACACTAACTCCAACAGAAAGACTTCTCTTCTTCTGCCCTGTGTCACAGCACTACAAGGCTTCCTGGCTTCTTTCCAATGACTTTTTCTGCTCTTAAAATGGCTAAGCACTGACTTTGTGCAGTATTTCTGGCTTTCTTTCTTCTCCCTGACAAAACTGATGTATAGGCAGAAGAAAGGTCCTGTGCCTCACAAGGTATCTGCTGCACATCAAGCTTCCCTTGAGCCTGGGGGGTGTTGCCTCCACAGAGTGAGAGAAGAGCCTGAGGCCCTGCTCTTTTGGTTTTATATCAGCATTTCTGCTTTCAGCTTCACAGACTGTAGCTGGCAGCTTTTCTGTTTCCTTCCCGATCCCACTGAGTTTAGTATTATTTTAAAACATATCTGAAGAGTAGGATATTTGATTTAGGATATTTTTTCTTGTATTTTTGTTCTTCATATGATGACAATTTTCTAGTATGCTTGTGGCAGGCTCTTTGCATCATTGTTCCCAGTACAGCATCCCTTCAAGGAATAAAAAGGGTGGTATGCTAAGTGGAAAAGGATTTCTTCATTGAGAGTACAGGACACAAACAGCTGTCTAAAGTTCTCTCTGTTTCCTTTAGCTGAGCAAACATTTGGGTTTCTCAAAATGTCTGCCTGTCATGTTTGAGTCCATTACTGCATGCACCAGTTTCCTCCTGGAAGTACATATGCTTTCTAAGGTAAAGCAAGGTCTTTGTTTGGCATTATACACAATAGAAAACAAATGAGAAACTTTAATTGTTAAGTCTAGCAGCAGGAATTATGCACATGTATACATTTTGTAGGAAGGGAGTGAGTGAGTGATGCTGAAAGAAAAAACTCCCCTTTTTTGTAGACAGAAAGAATATTATCAGAAGTTATCCAGATTGTCTGCGTTCCTGAGCAACTACTAATTTTTTCCTCAATTTTGATGGCCAACTTATGACTGATCTGGACAGATAGGATAAGCTAAAATGTCCCTTACTGTTGCCTTTAAATCAAGCAGACTCAGAGATCCGTGTGAAAGAATATTTTTTTTTTTTTTTTGTGGATTAAGTTTCAGTTAGCCTTATTTTCTGGCTCTTAAAAACTCCCACCCAGTCAAATCTGCAAAATGGGTATTTGAAATATTATTTTTGCTGTTAAATGTAGCTTAGAAAAGTGAAGTCTATTGCTTTTTGTATCGTTGCTGTAGTCAGTCCCTTCCTGATAACTTTTCTTAAAATGAGGCTGTGGAAATGAGATGTCCTATGAGATGGATGATCTCCTTTTCCTGCTTACACTAGCAGATGTTGCTCTGTAGTACTACTTTCTTTTGTAACTCACTGGGATTTGTGGCCAATCCAGATATAAGACACAGTGCCTACAGGCTTCCAAAGGTTGTCCTGCAGCTTTTGAGTTTTATAAAGCAGAATACAGATGTAAAATCAGTCACTGGAATGACATAGAGGAGTTAAAAAATACTCAGGCAGTCATTATAATTGCAGCAAATAAATATATTGGTGGCATAAGGAAACGTCAGGAGATATTAAAAAAACCCCACTGTTGCTATCAAAGGTGTATTGCATTTGCCTATGTATTGAGAAATAAGCTGGCAACTGCAACAGCTGGCAAAATCTAAAAAAACAATCTAATTTCCAAATATTTGTAGTTAATATAGTAGTTAATAGCAGCAACTTGTAGTTAATACAGTACTTCACAACATGAACTCAGACTTCTGTGACTGGCTTTATTAAAAATTGAATATTTGTAATTAAAGGTGATTTCTTTACTTGGAAAGATGATCCTATGACCACAACAATGTTAATCTGTTTTATATCCTCATTATACCCCACATTAATAAATTTTGTTGCTTATTATATATCAGGCTTATCTAATACAGAGTGAGAAACAAAACTTTTTGAGTTTTCCATTTAGTCTGAGCTACAGAAGTTCTTTGGACCAAAGGACAAGGTCAGACTTACTATTTTTCTCTCAACCTTTTGCATACTTTCATGTGGTTTGGAACATCTAACTCATTAGAAGTAATACACAGATGGAGACCATTATCATTAAGATTAGTCTTTCATATATCAGAAAAAAAACCAAACATGAATGTTGAACTATCTGGGCATGTTTTTCCTTTGAAGACTGAGGTTTTTTAATATGTACATTCTTTCACGTGATAGCTAAAACATTCCTTTAATAAGTGTAAAATCTAAACATTATAAAAATTAGTGATGAATTTTCAATACCAAATCAAACACGTTTTATAGGAAGAGCTGGAAGACATTCTTTAGAGACAGATGTTTCTATTGGTGATTTACTAGACCACTACAATGGCAGTTGTCGGATAGTAATTGGCACACATTTCTGGATTTTTGTATAAAAACAAGCATGTCACAAAATGTAATATATACACAGCTGACTAGAGCTAGTCCCTTAAGCCTCAAGGGTTACAGCCACTGGAAACTTGCAAGCAATACGAAACATAAAATTGTATAATTAAAGAAAAAAGTTATGATTAATTTGTTGAGGGTTTTTTTTGGTGTATTTTCCTATCTTCTTTGGCTATCCATCAGCATATCTTTTGTGAAAATAGAATATAGTTAAAAATATCTCCTAGTGTGTTTTATTGTTTCTTTTTCCCTGTCTCTGAACTTTAAGTGGCATCATTCCAAATTTTGCTGGACCCTATAGAAATATATTTAAAATATTAAAAAGTAGGTAATTTGTATTTCAGCTAAGTCTTAAAAATGTCTGACAGTAACTTACCACATTATAATGTAGAAAGGGCATATTTAATTAATGCACAAGTGTCACATGAAGCAGGACAGAAATAATTTGTCCTGAGGGTATTAATACATATATTTTTAGGGCTATTCAGTGTCCCATCCCCCAAAAGATGTGTAGACCAGTCTGTTAGAAGTTTATTTAACTCAAACCTTTCACTAAGAGATTCATTGAGTTTAAATGGGAAGTTTCTTCAGGACTTCACAAAATAGCAGCTATTCAGTGTCTCACTCCATGAGTGGCTGTGTCTAAAACAGTCTGTCAGAAGTTTAGACTTTTTACCAAAAGATTCACTGATTTTAGATGGGGAGTTTGGCCGAGACTTCACAAAAATAGCAAAAGAGAGAAAGGAACCCCTCAAAGAGCCCACCCATGAATTATTTCATTGTAGAGAATTACCAGCACTGCAATATCATGGACTAACTCCGATTAATTAATGAAATAACAAGTTTAATAATACCATATCATGACAATTTAAGAGGATTTGATATGCCTTTGATAACGTTTTAACTGCAAAGAATATACTGTGGTTATATACAAGCAACCTGCTAGTAAGTTACACAGAATGGATATCAAGCAACTTAAAACTTCCTATATTAAAGCAGGGTAATTAAAAATATTTTACTAGCAGAAAATATTCATACTAAAGCAAAAATACCCAAAACCTTAAGACTTAATGGAACTGCACAGCAAAGTGAACAGAAATACAAACTAGACAGCAAATTCCACTTTACGTAATATGAAACTTAAGCGATACACCAACCCTAGAAAAAACCATAGCAGTAAATATAAAAAAGGAAAGAAAGTAACAATTAATGATCACTCACTCTGATATATTTCATGTGGAGTGGATAGAGAGAGGCAATTGCCAGCTACCTCCGTGAACATGAATAGAACTTTTCTCCTAAAATTTCTCCAGGTTCAAATCTATCTATCTATCTATCTATCTATCTATCTATCTATCTATCTATCTATCTATCTATCTATCTATCTATCTATCTATCTATCTATCTCTATCTATCTATCTATCTATCTATCTATCTATCTATCTATCTATATCTATCTATCTATCTATCTATCTATCTATCTATCTATCTATCTATCTATCTATCTATCTATCTATCTATCTATCTTTATTTTTTTTTTTCTCCTAGACTTGATTGAGTGACAAGTCAGGCAAATAAACAAACCTTTTGGGGGTGTCAGACTATTGCTTTGAGACCGATAGAGACAGAAGGCCAGGACTGTATCTGGTTTCATGGCTTCAGGGTATCTCAGAAAGAAAGGCTCTGAGCTGCTCATCTCACCCCATTCTTTGGTCTACCCTGTTTCTGAGCAGTTTCTGGGGATGTTTCTGCAGGTGCTGGGACCTTCCAGGAACCATCAAGCGTTTATCTCTTGTTTCCTGACTTTATCTGTCAAATGACAATATATATCACTTGGATCGATTTATTTTTACAATAGGTACTTTTAAATAATGATTCACCTTAGTAAATCAATCAAAAAAAAATCACAAAAAATTCTTTTTCTTCATCAGCACAAATGTAGGTTTGATGCTTGATCTGGTTTTGAGACTGCAGTACTGAACTGATAATGACCAAAGCATGAAAGGACAATAATAGCTTAAACATATTTTTAAAAATATTTGTGTCACAATATTTTTGAAGTTACATAATTTGAAGAAGAGGTTTTTATGGCATTCATTTGCTTGACCTCAAAATTTTCCAGAAGGTAAAATCACATACAAATTCAAGGAAGGTGAAATACAAACCTTAAAACTGAAGTTCTGGATTGTACTTGTCTATTTCAAGACATGTAAGTAGAGAATTAAATACCAGACTACTTTATTCCACAGAGTTAATCTCCACTTCCATTATAATCTTTATCACAAGATGAATTAATTTTATGCTATTTTCCTTCCTCATTACATTCCTTGACATGGGTATAGTCATATGTCCTTTTATGAAAGAGCTGATATTTTCAGAACTCAGAATAATTCTGCCTCTGATGTTCATACACACTAACTCCAGAACACTTTCAAAGAATTACAGCTGTATCTGAATCACTGTGCAGCTGAGTAGACATTTTTATATGTCCACAGAATGCATTTTTTTGGTGATTAGCACTGCTTCAATTCTGATGCTCAGGTAAATATTATCGTCTGATGACCACATGGTCTTTCAGACATTTTCATTATGTTTTAGCACACGATCCATTGCCTGCTTCTGGCAACAGATTTATCTTCAAGAACCGATTTCATAACTTGACAATCTCAAGCAAACAGAATGGATTTATACATTTTCAGTGTTCCAACATAACAACACTACGTGCTCCCTTTCTCACCATTACCGCTTTGTTACTGCTTCATGTTTTCCAGCAGTGCAATGTCACAATACTAGTATTGTTATTTCTTGTGGTAATAAATATCTGGCCAAAAGTCAAGCCATATAAATTGGGTTCAGTTATGGGAGAAAATGGTGTTCAAATCCACAAATTTTTGTTCTCTTCTTTTGCTGTTGTTATTGTTGTAATCCTATTTATTTAAAAGTCATGTACAAAGTCCTGCTACTCTGAACAAATCAAAGACAAGGGAACTGCTGTCAATACTAGAGGAGAGAGGTGTTATTTTTCAGTAATATTTAAATTAAAAACAATCCCTCAGAACTACATTTTCTATATAGGTGTTTTTCTGTATCCTCTGTCCCTCGTGCATTGCTTTTTCTTTTTTAAATTAGTGTATGCCAGGTGAGATCACGGAGTCACAGACAAACCTATGTTAGAGCTGAACATTAGTCCAATCTCCTTTTCAGAACCGTGGGATATCTTCAAGGCTTCTGAGGGTCTTCTCCAGACAAGCTTTGAAAATCCCCGACGGCAGTGATTCTCCATTCTCTAAACAATCTCCCATGATTCTTAACCCCTTTTCTAATGAAGAATCCTTCCCTATCCTGTAACTGCAGTTTCCTTTGCTGTAGCACTGTTACCCTTACCTCTTGATATTTTGTTGTGAATATTAACAAGGAGCTGGCCTAATCTTCACTGTAATTTCCTTTTGGGCAGTAGAAATTTACTTCCTTTCCATGCTAAACATACACAGTTCCCTTCTTTTCTTCTTTAATGAAATATGCTCCAACTTCCTAACTGTCTTGTTGATCCTCGAAAGGTTTCTCTCCAATTCACAATCTCTCTCTTCTCCTGGGAGAGCTGAAACAGGACAACATATTCCAAGGTTAGCCAAGTTGAAGTGACTAATAGCCTCTCTGGACCTCCTGCTATGTTTTTATCCGGCAGCCTTCATCAGTTCAAAGGCATACTACAGACTCACAGTCAATTTTCTGTCTACCAGGATTCCCAGGTTCTTTAATGCAGATCGGCTCCCCAGTCAGTCATTCCACATTCCTCTATCTATTTCTGCCTCATCCAAGTCATCTTAATCAGTGGCAAATGCTTGTGTTTAAGGAAGTAGCTCCTGGCACTGGGACAACCAGATTCTACACAAAAGTGTAATTTTAGTCTGCTGGTTTTCTCCTAAAAACAGTTCACATCAGGTCAATAAAATCAGGTTAAAAAAACTACAGCTTGTTCCCATATCAGGTGTTAAAATCTGACAATAATAATCTTCACTCCTCAAGGCGGTTCAAAGCTCCTCAGGAATCTTCATATTTTTCTTCCTTTCAGTCAAAAAGTTGTCAATATTCCCGCTTTCCAAAATGCATAGATCTGACTGTTCGGTGCCAGTTTCACCTTTGGCTCAGAATCCTGCTTCTTGGACCAGCCTTAAAAGACAAACTATATTTTTTATGTTAAAATATTTGTTTCTCTCATTTAAAAAGGAAAGAATGGGAGTTTCACCTGCTTGTTTCAATATGTTTAATACATGTCACTCTTCTGATAAAGGATTCCAAAGTGCTATTAGAGGAAAAATACCCTAAATAGATTGTAATAATTCAATCAAGGTGAGAAGGAATAAGTAACTCAAGAAATTACAGATGACAAAACCTTTACTACTGACATCTTTTCATAGTGTCAACCCAAAACAGTGTCTCTTTCAAATTCCTCCTTACTCTACTGTGTTGAAGGTGAGGCTTTTTCTTGCTGTTTGCTACTGTTTTTCCTGTTTTTTTCAGCTCTTAAGATGAAACTTCTTTTACTGTGATTCTGAAGAGCTTTTATCCTTTTTTCTCTGTGAACAGCTAAGAAAAAGCCTATCTTGAACAAAACAGCAGTTCATGCTACAATTTTTTTTTTTAAATATTTGGTTGCGATACTTACATTGAGTGTTCAGGGATCCTGCAAGAATTTAGGGAGAGATGCCATTAATGCCCCAATGAGGAGCTCTCTCTAATAGGAGGATTTTCTTTCCCCCCTTGTTTTTCAGCATGAGCATCGTTAATTAGCCTTATATTCTTTACCTGCATTCTGCCTGGGCTAAATATAAATATATTCTAGCATTGGCTAAGGTATTTGCCAACTTCAAAAGGACAATTTTACAGACAAAACAGCCCTGGTATCTTTTCCAATGTAGGTAGTTAATCATGGTGTTTATCATACTTTGATTTACTCTATTACTTTTACAGTATTTGCCATACTGAATTGACTAAATGAACATTTACTGTAAACATAGAAGGTTTCACAGTTTCATTGATACATTCAAGCTTGGCCATGTCTGAGAGAACTCTTCCTTATACAACTTCATGTGCCTGTTAATTTCCTAATTTCTTGGAAGCTCAAATCTAACAGATCCACAAAACACCTCATAGAAATGTCCTACGGATCAAGACTAAAAGAACCTGCAGCTGATAGTTTTCATAACTTTTGCACTTATTGCTTCTGCTAGCATTAAAATATAAGAAAATAAGCACCGCAAAACTGTATACACAGGCAAAAAAACCCCCAACATTGTTTTTTTTTTTAAATTTCTTTTTGTCAAATTCTCCCTCTGTACTAAATTCATAATAATTAAAAGGAAAAAAAATCACATCTGCTGGAACTTCAGATTCAAATGCATGCTTCCAATTCAGCATTCTACATTTGCTTCCAAAGTCTCAGCCTTGGATGTATTTGTTGTGTTTCCCTACTCTTTTGTGTGTATTCCCTTTCAATATCTTTTGATTCTTAATCTAGAAGATGAGCACAGAGATGATGCACTTTGTAATATGCTTTCTGATATGAGTTGCACTGCATTCAAATTCTCTAAAGCAAAATTCTATTATATTGCTTACAAATTTGGACTAAGCAACATCATAGTTAATCTTTGGTAATCTGTGGGGCTTTTTATGTCAGTGGGCTATAAGATCAGTTCTTAGCTATAGAAATAGCAAACTCACCATAAGTCCTTAAAATAATTACTTTAACAATTTGAAAGTATAGACTTCTGAAGCTATTAAGGATTTGAAGAACATTTCTTCAGGGGATTATTTAAATGAGAGGCCAGAAGTATCTGAACATGGCTCATAGAGCGCTTCTTTCACACATAAGTTGCTTTCCTCATTTTGATTATTTATGGAAGGAGTATTTGTTTCCTTAAACTATTCATGGCTGATAAACATTGTGCACAGCTTTCAATTGCTTGAATGGAAACAATTTCTTTTGATATTTTTCCTCCCTATGCAGTAAATGCATACAATTTAAAATAGTGAAGCAACAAAACACGTCTAAAAGTATATGCTATGGCTTCCATAGGAACATCAATGTTTTAACTCTTAATATTGCAAAGTGTGCTAGCAGGTCTTCACAATAGAAAGAGTAAACAGAAAAAAAAAAATTAATATAAATTTAATTAATTGCTACGGGACAACATTGTAAAACATGGAAGTGACATTCTGAGGAAAGAAAGATTTCTAGAAATTGGTCCAAAAATCAAATTCTCTATTTATCTGTGCTTTTAAAAACTAAAGATCACATGCAAATATTGTAATTTATTTAAGAAAAATAATTCATAAAATAAAGCTCTGATCAGAGAACATTAAATCTATTGAATCACAGGAATTTTTATTTTTAATAAGTATTATCATGAAAAAGAACAAAAACAGTAGATTGGTAAATCAGACTATGAAAACCACAAATAAAGTGCTGTCAAAACCATACTATTTTTAGACTATGCTGTTTCCATTACACTACATCTTATGAATGAGATCTGTAATACTAACAAACAAATAAAGTGTTCTCTCAATATGTCAAACAGAAAGTAAACTCAAAATACTTTTTCCTCCATTACTCTAAGTAAACTAATTAATTGCTTAAAAGTGACTTTGGTCATCCTCCTATGAGTGATTAGTTATTGAGTAGCTGTGAAACTTTTTTGTCATAAAATTTATGACATTCATAAATGTATTACTACTCTATTTTTCACAGCTACCTAATATTTTTTCATACAAATGGAGGTTTTGAGAAAATATTAAAAGCAAAGCACAGTGGCAGAGAGAAGGAAAGCCCCAAATCTCAAACATGAACTCTCCCTTTAACTGAAATGACTATGTGTTTTTCCTATTTTGTACAGTAACATTTCTAAGAGTGCTCTCAGCTTGTAACCTTGTAGCATTTTTCTCTATGGGCATGTGTCTGAGACCAGCAGTTATTTTAGCACTTTCTGTGATGCAAAAATAACCCCAAACAAACAAAAAACAAAACAAACAAACAAAACAAAACAAAACAAAAAAAACACAGGACACTAATTTGCTGCAACACAATGCAACACATTGCATCAGCAGGGATTGTCCCAGTGATCTGCAGTATTACATGCACAGCACAGTTTGAAGCATGTCACAGATTTCCGTTACATTGCAGCTTCCGCTGAGACACGTGTAATTGTCTGCAGTTAAGTTAGCTGTCTGCAGTTATCTTTAGTAATGAGTGCTTCTTGCCATATTCACAATGTTAATGAATAAAGGATGATCAAATGGAGTCCAGGGTGGCTGCTGCTTCTGCAGATTTAATTTGATTCCTCCAGAATCACTGAATGCAAACTAAGGCAGTGAGTCAATTCTATCCAGTGTTGCCGCTAGCATTACCATTTACACTTTCAAAGTTTAAACAATAACTGGAAGAAGTCACACATGAAAGAATACTTAAAGAACTTTTTTATTGTTGTGGAAGAATTTTATTCTTCAAAACACAAATGTGTTTTGTTTTGATAGTGCTTGGTTGGAAATAGGAGATCAGTACTTCAAGAAGTATAAATAAATACATATGAACTTCAGTGTTGCTCCACTCATGGAACCAAACATGATCTAATTTAGACAGATGTGAGACAGATATATTGTCCACAGACGTGAGACAGATATTGCCCACATGTTCATGAAGAAACAAAGATGTCCTACACAATTCAAAGCAGATGACCACCTTTTCTATCACAACCAGACATGGTAGGTGAAAAATGCAAAATTAATTAAAATATACCTGGAAAGTACATGAACATTTTTGATTGGGAGTGATCAGTGAGTGGTATCTCTAAAAGTAGACCAAAATTAGCTTTCACTGGTACATGTCAGCATTATAGCTAGCGGACTGAATTAAAGCTCAGGTGAAAATACTTTCAGTATCCCATTGCAGACACAAGCTGTCCCTTTGTTCTGACAGGAAAAATTATTGTCCAAGACACGCATGAGCATAAGATGTTACTGTTCAGCCTCCTATGATCCCCTACAATTTCTGCTTTCAAAAACACATAGCCTTAAAATTAAATAATAAATAAACCAGTTTCTTTAGCCATCTAATGAACAGCAACTCTACATAAACATTATCATTAATATTTACATTTAGGTTATTTTCATAATTTATATAACCACCTTAAAAGAGTGAGTTTTCTGTTTCTTTGAGCTTCTAGAGGGATTCAAAATTATGGTACTATTAGCTTCAGGCCATTTCCTACCACAGAGCTAAAACTGTTTCCATTATGTTAATAACAAAATATGTACTTTTAATTCTCTCATTGTGACGCTCAACTTAGATGTAAATTACTGTCTGACTCCTTAAAAGCTCCTATATTTACTGCAGATTCAAAATTTATGTTACCAGTGGTATTAAGAAACTACATATTAAATTTTCAGCTATTCTTAAAATCTATAAAATTAGGGAATGGGGATAGAAGAGACTCTTGTAGGATTTTAAAATACATAGAATAGATTAATTTTTGTTTTTTTAAGAGTGACCAGTACTGGAAAATAAAGTTACCGATGTGTGTCACAAGGTACTTGATAAAATTGGAGGTTTATTCACATATGAAACTTAGGTCTTCAAAGTGAAAAGCTTAATGCAATGGCACACAGCTCAATCTTTGTATACATTCTCTCCTTGCAGAGATCAGCAATAAGAGGACTAACAAATGCCAGATTGAGTTGGTATTTAGTGTTTTGGAAGGCTGTTTTGTAGCAGTCACCAAACACACAGCTTTTAATCAGTAGTTAAGGAAACAGTGACAGTGGAGAGGTAAAAGTCTGGATAGAAGTTTAAATCCTATAAATGAAACAATACATTTTTAACAGATAGCTATTTGCACCTTAACATATTCTGCTTTATATGAGCATAATATAAATGAAGAGATAAATAATCCAGAAAATATATGATCAGTTTTAAATGCAAGTAGAATGCTGTATAAATAAAAATTTCAATATTCCTTTCTAGGAGGAGGAGGAGGGGGGAAATAAAAGGAGATGACAGATATTTTATTTTAGCACAGTGATTTATCTTAACTCCTGTGTGAATTTTCCTATCTATGCAATTTCACTGTGTAACAATATTCATATGTTGTATTGTAGATATCCTTGAATAAAGGTTCCATCATTTACAAAGAGATTCAAGACATAATCATTCTAAAGATCTCTCCCTTAAAATTGTTGTTTGTTCAGTGACATCTTAATGTCACTGGATCTTGATAATTCAGAGTTAAAAAGTTGTTTCCAAGAACTCTTGTTTGTATTTATTTGTAATACTATCATATTGATTATTAATATCTCAAGACTAGGAACTAAAAAAAACCCCAGAACAGGATGAAAACAAATAAAGGCTCCTGTTAAGTAAAAGAACTAAATCTGCTGAATTCTGATAATTTTATTCTCCTCCAAGTATTTACCTGGAATCAATTGAGTACAAATCATCTAGAGGCAGTTGTAGAACCTGTAAAACACTCTGTTCAAGTTAATACTGCTTTCCCTTTTTCTTGTGAAAAGAAGTTCATAGTGGTTTTATCTTTCACAGACATAATTAGAGAATGAAAAGGTATGGAAAGCTCACATACGTTGGTGTTGAGAACAAAAAATTATCTCACAGAAACAGAGTGAATGAGAAGACAATATTTAGGAAAAAACCCTAATTTATTTAAAAATCTTATTCGGTGCTAGACAAAAGGTTTTATACTCTTCTTTATCATTAACAATAGTGAACAAAATGCTATACATGGTTTGGTGAATTTTAATACAGTTATGAGAAAATAAGAATGCATGTAATATAATCAATGTACAACATATCTCTTTATCCTTCCATGACTCTGCAGAGTTAATTCAATAGCTTCAACAATGACCTTCTGTATATATGTTAGAAGTTTGCATGGCTCCATTGATAGGATCATGTACTGATAAAGCAACTGCAAGTTCTTTAATACTCAGAGTCCATAAGAAGGATTTATTCTCTCACTGCTGTGAGATAACAAGTATTGAGTAGTTATAGTCATTTTGTTGAATAAACTATATTCTTTCTGATGAAGAATTAAGCTCTTCATATAGGTGACTTAAAGCAGCATTCCTAGCACAAGGGTAGTGCTTTAACATAGAATAATATCTAATGTATTTTTTTTTAAATCTCTGGTCTAAGCTGCAGGTGTACTGGATCATAAAAATTCATCTGTTGCTCACTCATGCATTCTGTATATCATAAACATTTTTGAGGCATAGACTTGCAGAAAATGTTCAAATTCTAGAAGAGGAGGTGTTGCTAGTATAGAAAAATAGTCAGATAGTTCAGATTCAGGAACAGAATCCACTGATTTTTATAAAATTTACATAAGAGATAATCCACTTTCCTGGTTTTCTTATCTACTTCTAAGGGCAGTCTGGGTCACTGATTAATGTTCAAATCTCTGTTAACTCCAAAGTCATCACCATTCTATGCAGTATGCATGCTTTTGCTAATTCTGGAAAGGGGAAAAGTTAAGGTCCCAAAGCAATGAGCACATTTGGCTAATCAAAATTATCACAACAGGATGAGTGAAGGATAGAGTCAGAGTCAATTAGGTTGGAAAAGACCTCTGAAGTCATCAACTCCAACCTATAATCTAACACCACCTTGTCAACTAGACCATGGCACTAAGTGCCACATCCATTTTTTTCTTAAACATTTCCAGAGGCAGTGACTCTCCCTGGTCACTCCATTCCATGTTTAATCACTCTTTGTGTGAAGAAATTCCTCCTAATGCCCAACCTAAACTCTTGGTGCAGTTTGAGACTATAAATAAATATAAAATAACATAGAAATGTAATATAGGTTTCACCCTCGACCTTAAATTCTCTGTTTTCAGTAATTTCAGCAAAGTTCTTAGAATCACTGTCATGTTAATTTTTGCATGTGCATTTGCATTAAAGTTGAATGCAAGAAACAATTAGATTTATATATTCAGTGCCTGGTAGAGCTGATAAAAAAAGAATTTGTGTGAAAGTCAGTAGTTCTGATTTCGTACAACAACCAACATGATGTTCATACTTCTATCTTTCTATTCTCTGGACTACTTCTTGTATTCTTTTTTTGCTATTAGGAAATAATCTTGAATTACAAGATGTCTATTACAGATTTTTAAGCCATAATATTTTGGTTGCTAACTTTTCCTGTGAAAAAGCAGAAAATAATAGCAACCTTCTTAGCAAGGTAAAGCATATAGCCTTTAATCATTATTAAAATGCACATTTGTAGTGTTCTAAATGTTGATTTTGTTATGTTAATGCCAGCGGGCTAATGTTGATCTAAAAAAATCTTCTTAATGTGTTGAGGCAACATTTAGAGTAAGAAAAATGATAACATACATATGAAAATCTAAAGAATCGCCAAGAACTGCACCCTGTGGAGAAGTGACCCATGTGGCAGCAGTGTGTGAAGAACTGTTGCCCATGGGATGGACTCATGCTGGAGAAGTTCATGAAGAACTGCCTTCCATGGGAGGGACCCCATACAAGTAGGGGAAGGACTCCTCCCTCTGAGGAGAAACAATTGACCATAAGCCCCATTCCCCATCTCTCTGCACTGCTGCTGAGGGGGAGTGGGGAGAGGTAGGACTTAGAAGGAGGAGGGTGGAGGCAAGATGTCTTTAAGATTTATTTTACTTCTCATTCTCAAGCACCGATTCTGTTAGCAATAAATTTAATTACTGTCCCCACTTTGAGTCTGTTTTGCCCATGATGGAGATCAATGAGCGCTCTCCCGGTTCTTTTCTCAACTTATGAACTCTTTGTTATATTTTCTCTCCTCTGTCTAGTTGCAGAGGGGACCGAGAGAGAGGCTTTAATAAGTACCTGGAGCCCAGCCAGGCCACTTCACTGGCCTGCATATTTATGAAGTGACACCTCAAGCATAAATGCTTCCTTTGTTATGTTTCCTTCTTATGGGATAACTGATGATATAACGTCTTGCCTTCTAAACCTTCATCTTCATCAGAATCTAAGTCATGTTCCTCTTCAATAAATTTAATATTTTCACTCAGAAATGCTGAGTGAAATACCTTAGAAAGGCTCGTAAATCGCTCTTCCCTTTGCCCACTGTGTCTTTTCCTCCAGAGTTCCCTTTGAATCTGGCAACCTCAATTAGTTCTTAGGTCACAAGACAAATATTCTTTACTCATCAGTTCAAAGGCCAATATTTTGGCTCTTCACCAAGTAAACCCCCTGCTATTCTTGGAAGTTTTCCAGTCACAGACCCTATTGCCAACATTCTGATGTTGGTGAGGCCCCTCCTACTGACTGCATCCATAAAACAGCACCCACTGCACACAACCTATTGCTACCTAATTCATGTGCAATCTCTTCTGCAGAGCATAGTATGATGTACAGTAATCTGTGAGGGAATGATTCTACAATTTACACAAGTAAGAATTTCTTAAAAACAATGTATTTTTAAGATATAGAGAAGTATTGTTGTATAAAAGCATTAGATTTGTATGTATTTGATCATGTCCTCAAATAGAATCCAATTTGCATAGTTACAAACCAGACACAAAGAACAATTAGAAAA
The DNA here is from genome assembly GCA_013399895.1 of Serilophus lunatus. Taxonomy (NCBI): domain Eukaryota; kingdom Metazoa; phylum Chordata; class Aves; order Passeriformes; family Eurylaimidae; genus Serilophus; species Serilophus lunatus. The sequence continues at coordinate 164,728 of VXBA01002666.1, forward strand.
CAAAAAAAAAAAAAAGGAAAAAAACACTAAGGAAACAAATAATAATCTGATCTCTCTTGACAGCTGCTACTTAGAAATACACTGCAAGTTGCCTACATGGACATTCAAAATTACAACTTTAGAAGCAGTCATCTTCTCCTTCCAAGACACACAAGCAGAATATAATTGTTACATCTGGCTAATCCACCAAAAGAAGACACTTCAGTAGGGTTGATTGCCTGAAAAATATGCTATACTGTGCTGACTTGTTCATGTTTGTCCTATGTATTTTTCTTCTTTTCTCAGACTGACAATGGATGACTCTAAAAACCATGGCAAGGCCAAGATTTCAGATGCCTTTCCATTCCTTTTGAAACCAACATGACATGTTCTGTAGCCTAGTGTAGAGTCTGGCTGCTTGTCATGTTCCAATTAGTGAAGTAGATGTGAAAGGTTCACTTTAGCTTTAAATGGAACATTCATAACTATGCAGAAGTTTACCAGTTCTGTTGGTTTTCCCTATGTGCATATTAATTTCTATTATAAGTTCTTCCATTTTAACTTTAAAAATATTGTTCTGCTCCTACTTTTACTGCTTCTGGATGAGGTTTTGTTTGTTTGTTTGTTTGTTTTTTTGAGTGGGGTGTGTTTTGTAAGTTAATGGCAGTTTTGTCATAATCATCAGTGGGAACAGAAGTAGTTCCTATAATGTGCTAATTATTTAAGGCAAATCTCAATATGTAACAGACAGTACTCTACTGCTATATTATTACTTAATTAATTTGCCATAAGGTAGACTGATAAAAGTATATTGAATCCACTTCATTACATGTCACTTTCAAATAACTTTCTATCTCACTATAAGAGTTCTTTCTCATAATAAATTCAAAACCTTATGCATACCTAAGACGTTAACTTTTTAAACAATTTTGAATGCAATGGTCTGATGATTTCAGGGGCTGCTAGAGTACAGGATAAGTCTCCAGTAACTAAGGCTCTAGTACCATAAAGAGCTCTGATCTGTACAATAAACACAGAGAGTGGAAAGTTTCCCATTAAGTTAAAAGCAGTACAGCTGCCACTGCAACACTCACTATTCATAGTGTAGTTTACAGGGTGTGCTTTGAAATATAAAAAAAACCCTCTGGAAAATAGATTATTAGCCCTCATATTTCAGGCAACTGGAGGTCAGTAACAAGATTCAAAGAAAAGACATGTATAGTCATCAATACAATGTTTGTTGCCACATTGATGAAAGGACTGTAACAGGCCAAGACGGAAACTGAGGAGAAGAGCTGCATTAGTTTTGTCACAGTCCAACCAAACAGCTGACAGAAAGAAATAAGCAGGAAGCTTTGAACGGAAAAGAGAACAAATTTTGTTCCTTCACGTAATACAGAGAAGGTATCTGTATCGCTCTATTGTCTGTGGAGAGAAGCTATGGAACTAATTTAGATAGGATGTCTTACATTTTAGGCAGCTCCAGTGAAAGGAATCTTAATGAATGCTGAAGAAATGTACTCAGTAGTAAAGGGAAAAAAGAAAAAAAAGTGGATAGAGATTGCTATGATTCTGCACAATAATACCTGCTGACTTAAAAAAAAACAAAACACCACACACCAAAAAAAACAAAAGAAGAACCAGAAGAAATATAAGCAAAGAATGAAGCCATGCAAAAAGAGACTATAAAGAGTAGTCACTCAGGCTATGTGGACATTCTTACAAATTTATGACCTTCATCAAAAAAAATCAATGCAACAATAGATTTAAATAAAGTAACACCATGACACAAGAACAAACATACTATATCTATATCAGTGATTAAGATCAAAGGTCTATATAATCTGAACATTTATTTTCTCAAAGAACACACATAAGCAATGCCTAGGCTAGAAAACAACAACAACAGAGTGTACTTTTTCAAAGTATTGTGGTAATTTTCAGCTTCCTGACTTAAAGCAATTTCTAAGAATTATAGGAACCATAAATAAACTTATTTTCTAGACTTGTTCCATCTTTCCTTAAACCTGTCATCAGTAACCTTAGCATCTATAGAGAATGTGTTCCATAGCTTATATTTTTTGAGTAACTATCTCACAGAATCCATAGAAAGTTGAAAGTTTAGTTCAACCACCCACCCTGATCAGGGAAAAGTTCAAGATAGAGTCACTTCTTGTGTTACTTGAGTTTCATCTGATGTCCCATAGTTCTTTCATCAGAAGGGGCAAAAAGGAGGATCCGGAGAATTATAGACCAGTCAGCCTGACCTCGGTACCAGGGAAAATTATGGACCGAATCATCTTAAGGGAAATTATGCCACATCTACAGGAAAATAAGGGGATCAGATGTAGCCAGCATGGTTTCAGGAGGGGAAGATCCTGCTTAACCAACCTAGTCTCCTTTTATGATCAGGTAACTCATCTGATCAATGAGGGGAAACCTGTGGATGTAGTGTACCTGGATTTTAGCAAAACCTTTGATACTGTCTCCCATAATAAACTCCTGGTGAAACTGGTGGATTGTGGCTTAGACAGGTTTACTCTGTCCTGGGTTAAGAATTGGCTGGATGGCCGAGCTCAGAGAGTGGTGGTGAATGGAGTCATGTCCAGTTGGAGGTCGGTCACCAGTGGAGTCCCCCAGGGACCGGTTCTATTCAATATCTTTATTGATGATCTGGATGAGGGGATGGAATCCATTATTAGTAAGTTTGCGGATGACACCAAGCTTGGAATGAGTGTCAATCTGTCAGAGGGTAGGAGAGCTCTGCAGAGAGACCTTGACAAGCTGGANCCTTTGTACTTGGCACTGGTCAGGCCACAGCTCGAGTACTGTGTCCAGTTCTGGGCCCCTCAGTTTAAGAAAGATGTTGAATTTCTGGAATGTGTCCAGAAAAGGGCAACGAGGATGATGAAGGAGCTGGAGCACAAACCCTATGGGGAGCAGCTGAGGGAGCTGGGGTTGTTCAGCCTGGAGAAGAGGAGGCTCAGGGGTGACCTTTTCACTGTCTATAACTACCTGAAAGGAGGTTGTAGTCAGCTGGGGATCGGTCTCTTCTCTCAGGCTCCCAGTGACAGGACGAGAGGACACAGTCTTAGGCTGCATCGGGACAGGTTTAGGTTGGATATCAGGAGAAACTTTTTCACAGTGAGAGTGATTTCCCACTGGAATGGACTTCCCAGGAAGGTGGTGGAGTCGCCGTCCGTGGATGTGTTTAAGGATAGGCTAGATGATGAACTTAGTGGTATGGTTTAGATGGTTTAGATGTTAGATTGATGTTGTATTGGTTGTTAGCCTAGGTAAAGGTTGGACTTGATCTCTATGGTCCTTTCCAACCTTATTAATTCTGTGTGTAACTCTGTGTGAAAAAGTGCTCTATATTTACAATCTTTAGAATGATCATAAAACACCTCTGCCATGCCTTCTAGATTTTTTTTTTTTGTTTCTTGACTGAAGAATTTGAAACCTACTTATAACACCGAGCAGTTCCTTCTTTTGAATATCTTTCTTGCAACTCTCTGAAACTTTTATAATACTTTTCTTCTGCTGTTTTTTCTCTTTTTTTTTTTGATATTGATTTTATTCTATTTTATTTTGATAAAAGTAAATGATATTTGACAAATTTCAATCATATTTGAAAGATTTGAAGTTTTGTAGTTCTACTCACTGTTAGAAAAATCATTCTGGAAATTTTTCACTGAAAGAAATAGATGAAGACTTTCTATTATAATAGCAACTACCAATAATGCTTTAAGGCAATGTGTTTGCAAAATCAAACAGTTTCTGTTTCAGATTTACCTTCCATGTATCCTTTCAAAATTGTAACAAATTATTTTCGCCACTAGAGTATATGTTAACAATGCCGAGTGATTTAAAAATCACTGAGGCAGCTTTGTCAGCTGGTTTGATATGATTCTGCTGCTCTGATCCTTGTCTCATGCTCTGCTTGTTTTTTAGTACTATGATGAATAGATTTAAAGCATGGCATAAAGACACAAAATATGATGTCATAAAAAAAAAAAGATTCCTCTTTGTTCTTTTTTCCAGACAAGGTCTTAATAGTGTATTATGCTGTCAGTCTCACCAAAATAGCAAATCTTCATGAATCAATCAATCTGAAATTAATGTATCATATGGAAGAATAATTTTTAAGAGAACATTTATGAAATTTAGATATTAAGCTGCTGAACTATACTTACAATAACTATCACTGGATGTGATAGAAATAATGATTTGCATTATTTTTCAATTTATTAAATATTTTAATCAAAATATGAAGTTTTCTTTTTAAAAAATTGCTAAATTGTATCATTCTAGTTCAGTAAAGAATCATCAATTTATTAAGTTACCATTACATACATCACTAGGGCCTTTACTAAATATGATAGGTACATTTCCCCTATTCTAGTGGAATATTTTTTCGACAGCCCATGAAACTTCTATAGCAATTGCTGATCAGCAAGTAAATATTTAGTAAGTAAATGCTCTAAGATAGTGCCTAATTGAGAATGAGTGAACAGCATCAGCTTAAACTGACTTTAAGGAAGGCATGTTCATAGGGGCATGATCAACCATGCTTGTTAATTCTAATCCTGACTAGATCATTTATTTCTGGAACTCTTAGTAACTGCAGATAGTAATTATCCCACAGTGAAGGAGAGTGCAGGAGGTCAGTTCCTCATTAAAAAAGGAAAATTAAACACATCAGATCTAAAACAGTTTTTCACCTTTTATTTAGCATTACTTTGGATAGATTACTTCCAACTAGAAATAAATAAATTATGTAAAAAAGGATCTACTTTTATCCTGCATAGACACAGAATGTCATCATATGATGCACTTTCAGTAACAGATGAACACATTTAGACTCTTTTAGGTTACGCTATTATTATTACGTGGTGTAATATTCGGTCTGTATAGGAAAGAAAAAGCTCTTTTCATCTTAGTTGCCTCTAGACAACAGATCAGGTTTCACATCTTAAAAATATTACAGTAAATATATGTTTCAGCCAGGAGAATTTGTCCCATAAAAGTATCGATCTACTTTTCTATTACGGGTCAAACAAGTGAAAAATAAATGAGAAAACTGCTTTAATAGTTAAAGTTTACTTAGATTGTTAAAAGAACAGTCACAGTTCATAATTCAGGTAAATTTACTGAACCCCCACATGATTCATATAAAAACCTCTGAAAGACAGAAGCCTAGTTCCATGTAGAGATTAGGTTACCTGTCAGAGAGTAGACACAGAGTGCAATTGTTCTTGTAGATCTAGTTCCATGTAGAGATTAGGTTATAACTCAATTCTGAGTCAGACACTAGATACAGAGTGCAATTGTTCTTGTAGATCCGAGAATCATAGTCCTTCATTTTTTGTGAACCAGGGTAAGATCTAGGCATCTTTTCTATCAGTTTGACATGTAAATCTGTAGTAAGCAACTTTAAATACCTTTACATTTCTGGAGAAAAACAGAACTATTCAGGGACTGCCTTATCTGAGCTGTCTTATATAGCCACAATCACAGAATCGTTAATGGTTGGGGTTGGAAGACATTTTTAAAGATCATCAAGTCCAGTCGCCCACCACAAACATGACCACCACCACACCCCCTGCTATGCCTCCAAAGGCTGAACTGCATGGCCATAGCCATGGACTTCTTTCATTAGATTAGTTTGCTTAAAACCCAACTTAACCTGATCTCGTATATTTCTGATGGTGGTGCAACTACAATTTCCTTGGACAACCTGTTGCAGTGCCTAACCACTCCCTTTGTCAAGAATTCCTTCCTTATCTAAAGAAAATTTAAACCTATCCTTCACTTTAAAACTACTGGCCTTTGTTGTTTCACTATTGGTGCTGGTAAAACATCTTTGTCCATTTTTCTTACAAGCCCTTCTTAGCATTGAGGCTACAATAAATTATTCCCTGAGCCTTCTCTTCCTCAGGCTAAAACACCCCCAGCTGCCTCAGCCTTTCTTCATAGGTTTAAAAAATTATCCAGGTGTGAGACAAATTAAATCTGATGAAATGCAATGTCTAGAGGAAACCCAGAAAAAGAGGTAAACTTGTTGAAGGCTGGTTATGCACAGTGTCAAACCAGTGCACACTCAAAAGGACCCACTCATATAAATGTAACACACCAACTATCAATTATAATTACTGAAATCTGGCATCTGTGAAATATTTTACATGATAAATGACCCTGAATAAAATAGAAAGAAACACTTTTTTGTTTTTTTTAATTAGAAGCACTGAAAGTCTTGCTTTTCCTGTGTTTTCCACTATCCATTCACCAGGCTGGCAGCAGTAGTCTTCATGCCCTTTGTTATGAAAGGATATGGCAGTTCATGACCTCTTGTCTCAGGCTCCCACTGAGAACAGCCTGCATCTCAATCTGCATCTCACACTGCAGATTGCAAACTGAGCTACCTGCACCAGGTATATTCCTCAACAGTCTTCCCCTGTTTTAATTGAGCATGCCTGATAATTTGCTAAAAGGGAAATAAAAGCTTTTCAAGGCATTTATCCATTCTCCTTATATATAACATCATTACAAGTAACCTAATGATTTAGGCTGTCATAGGTAAAAGGGAAAAGACATCTTTCAAGGCATTTGACAATTTACCTTATTACATTATTGCAAGTGATGAACATAGCAGGATTAAGGGTAACAAGACTATCATAGAGTAGAAGATACAACCATGAAAGATTCTCAAAAGTCAGTTATTAACCAACTGGTTGGTCATTCACTACTTGTTTTATATGAGAACAGTGCATCCAGTTATACTTATTCAAAACTTTAACAACAAAATAAGAACACAGTAAGACAGTATAAGGTTCCTCCCATTTATATCTAATTTGAATTTCTGTGAGAATATCTTGATTGACATTTCAGCCCAGGTTGTGTATCATGTTCTTGTATTTCAGGTGGGCTTAGCGGATACTATTGTGCATTTTCATAACATACAGGATCAGATGTTCATCTCCTGACTGCCAAAGAGTGTCATGAATGGTCAGACTTAGAAGATTCCTTAAAAACTCTTTTAATTATATTGGCAAATTAAGTCAAATCTACAAAATTTGAACTCAATGAAATCCACACATCAAGTGCAGTACTGAAAATAAACCTCAACAATACTGTAATTGAAAACTTTTGCCAGGAGGGAAAATAAATACTTGGTCTGTCTGTTAGAAATAGAGAAATAATGATGCTCACTTGTTGTATTTGTAAAAGCACAATGACATATGAGCAGAAGTGCTCTATATTTTGCAAGTTAGAAGCTAACTGTTTTCTACTAATTAAAATGCAGACAAACTCTCACCCAGTTACAAGACCATGAATTACTGTGACACTTACCCAATAGAACCTTGCCAGTTCACCATTTAATTTCAGCTGTGAATACCATTTTTTGCATTGATTGCTTTTCTTCTACTGCAAATAAATGCATAATGAGTGGATGTTTTATAGCTATTTACTACTTTAAATTTCTGTATTCAGTGTTTTGCCATTTGAAGTTCAGTGACACATGACCTAACATAATAAACAAAGCAGCTACAACTATGATGAAGTATTTACTCTCAGTGTCTTTCTACAATGATATATAGTTATTTTAATTTATGGAATTATAATAATGGTGTGTTAGATATAGGAGTTTGTCAGGGTTTTTTTAATTCACTGGGTCATCTGTGTTTGTTATATGTGACCTGAGTAAGGAGTCACACTCACTGCAGAGAAATTTACTGAAAAAAACCATGATAAAATCATGTTTGCTCTACACTTCAAATACCAAATGGCTAAATAACAAAGTGAAATGAATTATGTCTATTGCTTCACAATGCCCAAACAAGCATTATTTTTTAAATGTATTTGGCCTTAATTATTATCTTATTTTACTCAAATATTAGAGAATCTTTTAGACAAAGGATTCTCTAGAAAGCTTTCACATCAACAAAAATTATTTCTTAATTATACCTCAGTAAAAGTAGAAAGAAGTCCAGCTTATATTCATACTGTAAACCACTATTTCTCCATTTTGCCAACACAGGGTGACTATACACTTAAAACACAGATTATTAATAAATGCATCTATGCCAGAATTTGAGGAAAAATGCAGGTCTATTGAAAGGCTATTTTTGACTTCATGTGGCATATATCTCATAGCTTAAACTTCCTTTAGCTATTACCCTTCTATGACATATTTTTTGCTGCAATTCCACAGAGAATGATGCAGTTCTGAAAGAAATAATGCAATTAAACCTAGAAGGTAGCACTTAAAATAATGCTGAAACATGGTATGGCTACTTGCAAAGGGTCATTTAGTGCCAGTCAAAAACCCACTGACAGGGAACTTGCAGTAATGAATTTGAAGCAAAGAAACCATTGGAGATCTCTGCTCTTCTAGGCACCTTAGGTACGTAAGATGGCTCTACACCTGTGCTTATAAAACTCCAGCTATCTCTTAAGGTGACCCAATAGCACTCTCTCTCATCTTCATTGACTGTATTGATGCCCTTTTTGAACATCTCTACAGCACAAATTAAGATATCTTGTGCTCAGACAACTCATGAACGCACACAGGCACTTTACTGCAGGCCTACTAACACACGAATTGGAGGCAGCCTGACTCCCAGTCACATTAACTCCAGGTAGTGTTTATACTCGAACAAAGATTATTGGCAGAAAAAAACCACAAACCTTCCTTCTGTGGCCCATCTCCACCCCCTTTAAAATCAGATATTTGCAGCTAAGGCAGGATTGTAAAATTGAAATTAATTTCAGTGATATTACTCTGCTTTATTTATTTATTTTTTTATATTTTTTTTTTTTAGTTATAGGGTCTGGGTCTCCAGACAGTGCATTTGTCAGGTACAAATTTAAAAGTTCTGGGATGGGGATTCAAAGATAGTGAAAGAGTTTCAAGACAACTCTTAGAATTTGGTGAATTGAAAGCACAATGAAAAACAACAAGAGTAGTAAATAAAAAAAAATTATTGAAAACACTGTAATATAATTTTGTTAGTTAGAAAGAAAAGAAAATCAAAATATTAAAAGCTTTTTACATGCTGCTTAGATGGCTTCTACCACGGGAAAAAAAATAAAAGTAAAGTAGTTATTGAGTTTTCCTCAATTAAAAAATTTATTCAAAAACTGGATATAGTCAAAGGTATTTGAAGGTTACCAGACATAGTTAGTTGACCCTAGTTGAAAGCCGGATGCCCACCAAAAATGATCTCTCATTGCCCTCTTCAAACTGGACAGGGGAGAGAAAATCTAATGAAAGGTTAAGGACCAAAAGAGGTCATTCATCGAATACCATCACGGGCAAAACAAATTGAACTTGGGGATATTAATTGAATTTATTGCTAACGAAATCACAGCAGGATAATGAGAATTAAAAAATATCTTAAAAAATCCCACCTTTTCCCCTCCCTGGTTCATTCCCGGGCTCTACCTCCTCTCCATTGCTCAGGGAGAAGAGTCATTCACCTGCTCCAGTATGGAGTTCTTTCCACAGGAGACCTTCTTTCATAAACTTCTTCAATATGAGTCCATCCCACAGACAATAGTTCTGCATGAACTGCTCCAATGTGGGCCACTCTTCCACGGGTTGCAGCCCTTCAGGCACAACTTGCTCCATCACGACAGGGTCACAGGTCTTACCAGGAAACATGCTCCAGCATGGGCTCTTCTCTCCATGGGCCTGCAGGTCCCTGCCATAAACCTGCTTCAGAATGGTCTTCCCATGGTTTCAAAGGCTTCTTTCAGGCAACCACCTGCCTAAAAGACATGGATCTCCTCCGTGTGCTGCAGGTGTATCTCTGCATTCCTGTTGACCTCCATGGTCAGCAAAGGGACAGCTGCCTCACCATGGTCTTCACCATGGGCTGCAGGGGAATCTCTGCTCTGGTGCCTGGAGCACCTCTTCCTCTTCCTTCTGCGCTGATCTGGATGTCTACATTGTTATTTCTCTCATGTTCTCACACTGCTCTTCTCCAGCTGCAATGACATCCATGTAATAACTTTTTTTCTTTCTTAAATATGTTATCACAGAGGTCTTACTATCTCTTGTGATTGGCCCAGCCTTGTCCAACAGTGGGTCCATCCTGGAGCCGCTGGAATTGGCTTTACTGGCCACAGGGGAACCTTCCAGCAGTGCCTCACAGAAGCCACTCTTTTAGTCTCCCAACTACTAAAACTTGGCCAAGGAAACTCAATACATCAGAGCACTTTAGCTGTTACATTGCTCATATTTTTCCATCTTGTAAAAACATCATTAATTCTCTAGAAGAGAATTGCATCTAAAAACAAATACTCAGAATAAACAGGACAGTAATCCAAAATGTTCAAAAGCTGATTTAAAGTGGTTAGTCATGATTGTGCTTAATTTCCACTGGAATCAGCAGAACTCATCAGCCAGATCAAATTCATAGAATTTCAATCATAATGTAAGAGTTAACCAGATGAAAAAATACTTCTTTTCACAACAATGACTCTATATACTGAAAATAAATTAATTCAAAGCGATACTCAGGAGATGTGCATATTACTGTAGCCAACAACACACCATTTCATTTTCCTATTCCACAGTTGTTCAGGAGTAGTTAAATGCATATTAGTATGGAGATTTTTTGCAATGGGGCACACACTTTTTGCTAATGAAGCAAGTCTGTCAGAGCAACAGAGATAGAAAAAAGAGTAATTGGATCTTACTTGAAAAACTTCAGCTTAACTTGTGGTCTAGAATTGACAGGTTCTGTCAATATTTACAAAGAGACTTATTGCTATGCTATATATGCTTAGAATGACTGATTTTTTTATTATAATAAAATGAATAATGTTTTTATCTTATTTTGAAATTGTTGTGTCTTTAAAACACATGAATATTATTTTTCTAATTGCATGAAATTTACAGTTAACTGCAGGTTTTGGTCTCTAGTTTTATACTAAATCATTATAAAACCTGTAAAAGCTAATTATTATTTCCATAAGTGAAAACCAGTTAGTGAAGCTAACTAAGAAAGCTTAATTTCATATTCTAAGACCATAATTTAAAAAGAAACTAATAGCAAAGATATTTGCAAGTACACATTTTCAGTATCTACGTTCTGCCAGACATCAACATCTGAATTTGTTCACAAGCACATGGTCAGAAATAACTCACAACAAAAATATATATAATGATAAGAGAAACTGACTTAAGGAGAGGTTAATTTCTTTAACACATATAGAGTGATCCATGAGAACATTGTGTTTCAACATTTTCAGTCTCAATAATTTACTAATGTTTTCATATATTGAGTAGCTGAATATTTCTTTAAATGAACAATGGCTGACTGGAACCTTCTTTCCAGAACTGTGTGTTTAAAGCTTATCTCTATCATTTATAATGTTTTGAATATAATGTTGAATCTTGACCTGTACATAGGCAGTGGTAGATATATGATTTATTTCCATTTCCTTTTGTTTTTGCTCCGAAATAATAAACAGAAATAACACCTAATTCTGAGATCTGCTATATATGCTTAGAAGGTAAGTTAGAAAATTTTAGAAAATACTTGGAATCTGTATTCTTGAAATCCATAAAATAAATCACTCATGGTGAATAACTGCATTCTCACGTCTGCTTCTATTTCTATTTCATTTTCCTGAGTTTTTATTCTCAGTGGGAAAAAAAAATCATATGAATATCTGGAACTAAATTTTATCAAGGGACATCAATTAAATAAATGATAAGGTTTACTGAATGAAGCTCTCTACTTCTAAAGAAATTTCAGTAACAACTGTGAGTACCAGCACTATCAGTTTATAATTTGATGGGACATTTTTCTTTTCCAATTATATTTCTAAGTGAAATTTAGTATTTACATACAGGAGAGAATTTGAAACAAACTTCTCTTTTCTAGGTCCTCCTGAGTGGCCCGTTTTGCATGTGTTTGTTGGGAATTGGACACCGAAAGCCTTGAGTGGCTGAATGTCTGCAGGATGCTTTGTCCCAGTCTTAAATATCTGTAAGGCAGTTAAGGGCAGTTAAGTATGATATGTACACTTAGATTGCCAAATAATTACAAGGGGGAAAAAAGAAGGTCACTAGATGATATCTGCTATATATTTTTCTTAGTAAATTCTTTTTAACAACACCATCATTTTGTCTTTATTTCTCTCTAGATCTGACCCCACAAAGAAATAAACAATTTTCCAATATTTTTATTTTTAATTTTCAGGTATTTACATTGCTCTGAAATTTAAGGAGATATATTGAATAGCATGTAAAAATGACAATAATGTGATCTTTGTTACAGCTGAATAATAAATAACAAAAGACTGCCTTACAATGCAAGCACCAGTACAAGCACAAAAAGTAAAACTGAACAAGAACTGGAGTTTGTGGGAACACACAACCAAGGGAAATAGAAGTAAACAAAAATTAATCAAGTATGTGAGAAAGCATAGAATAAATGTATGTTGGTTTCTCTTCTCCATCAGGCATGTATAATTGTATTGTTTCAAAACTTGCTTTCTGACTCAGTTCACAGATATGTTCAGGTTTTGAAAGCTTGATGTTTTGCATTTGTCAGCCATCTCCATAAACTTACACAGTGCAATCATTTAGAGTGTTGCTTAAAAATATTTTCTAAATCCATCTCTATGTAGGGGATATCTACTGTTTGTAATATACAGTGTAAAGTTAATAGTGTCTAAATGTCCATTCATTATATTTTACTTTAATGGAGAGGAGAGGAAAGGAGAGGGGAAGGGAGGGCTTAAAAATGACTCTTAAAAAAAGAGACTCTTAATTACTATTAGACCTAAAATTTAGTAATCTCAAAGATCCTTCTTCCTTCTATATATATGTTCTATAGCAAGCAGGTTAACACTGTTTCTCCTCCCCTACAGAATGTGAGAACTATTCCTTGTTCGTGAACCATTTTGAAACTCCTCTCTAAAAGACAAGAGGTGAACAGGTTGCCTTATAGGAAGTCATAGTAGTTGTCTTGACAAGCCTCAAGAGGGTAATTGTTGCTGCCCAATTCACCACTGGTTACTGTTTTGAAGAGAAAATGCTGAGTATGCTGAGGGAAAACATATTGTAAATTCATGCCTTTATCAGCTGTTTTTGCTGTCGTGGACAGTCAACTAAACATCTATAAGCCCTGTACAGTAACAGAGCTGGAAAGAGTGGGTCTGAACAATAAAAAAATACACTGGAAATATGACAGATCTTCCTGCTGACCAGCCCATCAAAAATTGTGTTAAGTGTATCTGAAGAAGGTAGATGATGAATCAGTGAGTCAAGCTAACAAGGATGTAAAGAAATTGACAGTTCTGTCAACTATCTTCGTGGAAAGCAATAAGTTATGATGAATAAGAGAAATAAATCATGTAGAAGCAGTCGAAATTTAATTAAAGGAAACCTCCCTCAAAGATACCGAATTGCTGCAGGCTTTCAAAGAGGAAATACAGATTGCAGTGTTTTCACTGCAAAATTTAAATGAAGAGGCAAAACAGCACAAATGTCTAGTAAAATATTAATAATTAATTTACTTCATTCACCCTTTATTCCTCTCTCTGTCATCCCTTCCCTCTCTTTCCCTCCCTCCATCCCCATCTTAATTTGAATTTTGTTTCCAAATTGCTACCATGCCCATTCTCTCAGAATGGAAGTGCAGAAATACATAAGAGCAAGAGTTCAGGGATCTCAAAGCCTCTCTGTCTTTGGGGAGACAAAGAGAAGGAATAGGTAATGTGAGGTGGGAGGTTAGTGTTGGCCCAGAGAGACAGGTTAGTATTTGAAAGTGCAGGATATGTCATTACTGTGGCCTCTCAGAAAGCGTGATGAGTAAGACATGACAGTTTCAGCATTCCCTCAAAACATCAGACAACTATCTGTCTTTCTCTCAGAAACAGTACAAATAGTTAAAGTAGACTACACTGGTCAGAGCTAAAGACAGTCTGATTTTTGTTGTAATTTTTCCCCTTTTTTTCAATAACTAAGCAGAAACATGACTTCCACTTCTCATCCTCTGAAGCAGACCAAAGATGGTTAGCTAAAAATGAAACTCTATATTTCTGTATTTTCAGTTTAAAAATCAAAATTGACCAAAACTGGTATAAACACTGATCATATTCTACTATGCAAACCCACTTTCTTTTTAATCTCATTTTATTAACAGAAAGAAGGTTTACTTGTTAGCAGAATCATAAAATATAAGGGAATAATGTCTCTGTCAAGATAGTAGTGTTGCAACAAGGAGACTAAACTTCAAAAGTTCCATTCTTTTTCAAGCTTACAGTGCTTTTACTTTTGACTTCTCCAAAGTTATAGGTTATGTCAGCATATCTAAAGTGTGACAGCTTCTTAATAAAGAATCCTAAAATAATTTTTCTTTTGAGAGATATATGCCTCTCTATTTTGTCGGTTAATTTCAGATTACATTATATTTCCTTAACGTCTGACTTCAACAATTCTTCAGCAATCTTGATTTCTTAATATTACCTATTAAAGAGGTTAATTTTATCTGGTATTTGGCATAGTGAGATGTGTTCAGCTGAATATTTTACCTTATTTTGTTTTATTTTATTTTTAAATTTGCTATGTCTGTCATCAACCCATCACTCAAAAGCATTAATAAACTCATAGTACCATAGACAGAAAAAAAGATCTATTGTTGTATCATACAAAGATAAACAGAAGTAAAACAGAGTACATGCAGACATTTGGTCTTTAGGGGAAAAAATACAGTTACAACTAAATGAATTTAAAAAAAAAAAAAAAGACAAAAAACTAACTCATTCAAAATTGTTTCAGACTAAAGTCTGACAAACCTCAATACTGTGACTTTGCAATCTCATTGCAAAACTTTTGGAATTTAGAAAGCAGTGGCAATATGGGTGACTGAGTGACTATGAGATGCTTTCAGGTTCATTTAGTCTCTAAGTTTTGGGTTTGGTGTGGTTTCATTTTGTTGTTTGGTTAGTTTTAGTAGGTTTTGTTATGCTGTTTGTTGTTGTTGTTTCCTGTAATTGAAGGCCCTTGAAATCTTTAGAGAATATGTATAAAAACAGATACAAAAACCCACCTAAGCCTTCATATCTGAAAAAGTAAATAATTTCTACATTGTCTTCAACTTTTTAACCAAATAATGATTAAAATAGCTAATAAGGACAGCACGACTCAGTTCTGTTTCTCATTTTTTTCTGATTTTATAGTAACTTTTGAGTGTCTGTGAGTGTGTGTGACTTCTCATAGGATCTTCTACTTTCTCTGGCTTCTGTCTTCTAAGTGTAACTGTGCTGGGAATAAGAAAAAAAACCTAGGTACCACTGATATCTGCACCAATTGATAAAGACTGCAATTATGCAAACATATATATGTCCCTATCCATACCTGCCATTACTGTCTGTCTTCTTTTGGAAGTAAATAGGCATCCTCTCTGGTTAAAAATCCTTTTACCATCCATAAATGGTGGCAATGGTTTTATGCAAACCTCCATCTAGAGAAATGGAGTAACCACGTACTATCCTGAATGAGCATTTACCAGCTTAATCTCAAACAGCATTTGGCTGCTTATGATGCAATGCAAAGTTAGCACTTAGTTTATGTAAGTCAATTGCTATTATACTACATGAAATTTGTATAGGACACTCGTGCTGACTAAATTTCAACTGGAAACTGGCAAAATTCTCTGTATGTATCAAAGTTCAGTTGTATAATTCCTTTTCTTAGCTAATGTACGTAAATTAACATAGACTGAGTAGATCAATATTTACTAGCAGAGAGCTTCCAACAAGTGGAAGCTGGGGAGCAGAAAATGTACCTATATAAAATGAATTTGAAGAACCTGAACTTGGAGAGATTAATGTTTCACAGACTTTTCACTCCTTCATTATCTTGCTTGTGCTGTAGAATTCCTGAAGATTTTATTTTTATTTTAGTTTGAATTGTTAACTCAAATTTCTAGGCAGCTAACTTGAATATAGCTTGTAAGGCATGGCCTATGCATGTACATTCAAGTCAGAAAGAGTAGATTTCAAGGGCATTAATCACCTGTATTTCTCATCAACACATGAGTAGGTTGTATTCAATACTGTACCTTTTGTTCAGGGAAGATAGCAGCAGCAGAAGCAACTGTCAGAAACTGATAATGATTCAAATTGTGTTATCATGAAATGAAGAGTCCAGCAAAAACTAAGGGAATCAAAGACTGACTAAAGTCATATTCCTACTGGAGCTGCAAAGATTGAATCAGCTTAATAAACCTGCCATACTGTTACTTAAAAATTGAGGAAATATTTTGGATTTCTCATAGGGTATACTTCCCTTTCTAAAATGATCATAGCTGATACATAATAGCTACACCTCTCAATAATACGCATCTACTTTTCCCACTGGATGCCACTGTTTGATCAAATTCAGGCAATCAAAATCCTGGAATAATCTTGAAAATTTGTAAGTGAAAGAAGCTATTAATTCAAATTAAAACATAGATTATTTAAGAAATGTTTGAAGCATATTTTATTAAAATGCTTGGAGCACAATTACTGTGGTTTTAGTATGGATTGCACAAAATCAAGGATTGCACAAGGAAATAAAAAAGAAATTATAGGGCATGATGGCATGATAGAATAATAGAAAAGTGATACTTAAAAGCTGAACTATTTTGCTGAATAACAGATAAATGTTTCAACACCTTACTCATATTGAGTATGAGTTTGAAATTAGAAATTCAGTGATAAAGGGCTTGCCACTAACATTAAAATATTTCACAGATAAATAGCAAGTACTTTTTTCTTCTTTATAGTAGAATTAGCTCGGTCTGAACAGATTCAGCTATTTCTGAAAGCAAAAGGTCTGATTTTTTTTGTCACTGAAATCAATGCCACTTTCACCACTCACTTTCAGAAGAACAACATTGTTCAAGTGACAATAAGTGCATTTAAACAATGGTAGATGTTTCAGAACAAAACAAGAAATGTAAGTTCACAAAATGCAATATCATCAGAACAAGAAAATACTGTAAGAACATACTAATAATAGCAGGCGATATGAGGAGGCTGTGAAAAAAATAAATCAGAGACTGCAAATAAAATTAATTCAATTTGAAGAGAGTAATTCAAAAGACAAGGTATTATCAGAAATTTATAGATACACATGGCAGGAGAAGATAGTGATAATACTGTAAATTTTTCACTGAATCTAGATTACCTTACATTAGTCATTTTTATAACATCTGAAAGTTTGCTTTTGCTTTTTTATATATATAATGTGAAGTTTTACATTAATTTTGACATCAAGACATCAGTTTGATTAAGTATTTTATATGAAAACTTAACTTTTGTAAGTACATTCCAAAAATGTTCCATAGCTAAGTAATTACAGTTATAAAAGAGATATAGTATATATTTTATGATAACTTGAAGTAATATTTCTCATTATTCTTCAGCATCTTAGACACTGCATATAATTTTCAAATCTGTTTACATTATAATATTCCTAGAATTCTGAAAATACATCATACATCATTCTGAAATACATTCCGAAGGCTTGGTTTACCCTAAATAGAAGCAGCTGACTCTCCTAAATCTGATAAATTGCTTCAAGGCAAGAATAACAAAACCCTACCTGTTTCAAAGATGTGTCTTTGCCAAGTCCAGGTTTTATGCAACACTGCAATTCATTGTGTCAAGATTTGTTTTTCCAGATTGCTTTAAATTAAGACTGCGCACTAAACCTTGAAATAATTGTAAAGTTTGTCTAGCAGAATGCAATGCACTTTTCCTCATACTTTTTGACAGTGTCTTATAGCATTCTAAAATGGAAAACTTTTGATATGTTTCTTGGAAGCAGATAGAGTATGGTTGTCTCAAGCCTTTGTTCAGCAAAAGCAATTCAGGCACAGGACAGGTAGTCTGGTAGAAAAGTGAAATAGTAGAAGTTAAGAGTTGGTAACAACAAGAAAAATGAGATGGGGCCACAAGTGTAGAGAACATACTCAAAAAAGTTTGCTGGAAAGTGACAAATAAAAATGGAGAGGAGCAAAGAAAAGACAAAAATGAGAAACAAATTATAAGTGTTTTATAAAACAGTATTTTTTAAAAAAATAATAACAATTCTTGCCTGCATGTATTCTGTGGGTGGATTTGTTGAGGGGATACACCATCTCAGGAAGAACTAATGAATGTGATCTCTTATTTTTAACTACATCTACATTTATGTGAGTCTATGTATGTATCTATGAGCATGAGTGAATGTGTATCTAGCTATATTAGTCTACATATGGAACACAGACCCACTTTCCCTGTGAACCTGTCCCTAGCTCTGATTTAATTGTTTATTTAATTAAAATTTAGTGTAACCAAACAATAATAAAAAAAAGAAACAGGGAACTTTGGAGATTGTATCATATAGAAGAAAAAAAAACACAAAAAGGGGTCATACGTCTCTTAACATTTCTTATGATTTCTTCTTATGAATGTAAGGTTAAAGCAAAATTCTTCCAGGTACTCATCTAAATTATGTAAAAATAATTAGCAACATTCATTTAAGAATGGTGTAAATGGCTCGTGAGCTAGAAACTTAGAACATGGATACTGGTTGGAAGAGATAAATCAATATAGAAATACCTTCTGCCCAAACTATGAACCAGTCAGACAACAGCCAGCCTTGAATGGCAAAGTGCTACCTTGAGTCAAGGTTAAAATACTCAACAGAAAACTGGCAAAAAATCTCAGGTGAGAGGTGATTTGTGTCAGGGGACCTTGAAGCAGGCAAAGCAAATTCCTGTGCTCCTGGAATTATAGGTGTACACATGTCTGTACCCTATGTCACAAGTTTTCAGCAGTGTGTGCCAGCACTGAGCTGTTCAAGCATTACAGGAGGTGTGTGTTAAAGGGAAGAGCCCTGGTGAAAAAGCGACAGGAGGGCCTGAACTTTATGCTGGCTACTGCAGCCAAAGCAAGCAATGAGGAGGTGCCAGTAATGGCACAGGAATAGAGGAGACAAAGAAAGACAGCAGGGACTTAAACCCATTCTTATCTATCACTGTATTTAATCTACTGTAATTTTTTCCAAAACTTATTTGAGTTTTCATCTGAAGATCATTTGATAGCAAAGCTTTCTTTTGATTGCAAAATCTCAAATGACAAAGCAAGCAAGCAAACAAATAAATATGACCTGAATCTGAAAAAATGCATGTGAGCAATATCAGTTACGTGAGTATATGAATACATGTTCTAAGCTGGCCTTACTGAAAATGGTTAGTGTGCTAATCATCCATGCAATGGTTCAAAAAAACTTCTGCACATCTGAAATGTTTAAGAAAACTGCTTTCATATTACCTTATTTCCATAGTTGCTAAAATGACCTGCCTAAACAGAAGCCAGCAGTGAAATAATGCTATGTGATCTGATTTGGTTTGTTCCATTTAGGAACAAAATACTATAGCTTCTGTACTCTCACTGTTTGATGCAAAAAATTTCCCTCTGTATTTTCCTTCATTTTTTTTCCCTTTTATCCAAGATACTTTAAACAAAGTCTTCACAGACAAAAATTATCATTTAAACATATTCTAGGCTGTCAGTTTCTCATCTTACCCTACAGTCTGGGGTTTTTTCCATTTTTCTTTCTGTGGTTTGTCCTGGGTTATTTTAATGTCTTACTTTAAGGACTCGCTAAAAATCTTCCACTGTAAGCATGGAAATTGTAAACAACAGTTCTCTCTAGACAATAAATGAAGTACAGTCTTTCAGACTTGTCTGTCCTTTAATGTTTAAAGTAATTGTTAGACTGAGTGTTGTGAGTGAATATGATACAGTACAAATACAAAACAGAACAGCTTCTGTCTTAAGCAAAGCTATCCTTCTGTGGTTTTCATGATCCAATTAGAAATAAATGGCATTTCCATATGTTTTCTATGACATTTCCATATGCTTCTATTCACAAATCCTGGTTTATAATTTGTGATGATGAAAAAAATAAAAGTAGACATCATTATTTTCCTTAGAAAAAATATTTTTGATAAGTCTCCCTTTTCGCTTAAAAACTATTAAAAACAATTTTTTATTTAGGATGGATCGGTGACTTTATGCTAATTTATTCTATCTGAGCCATAGTTTATTTTAAGTATTCTCAAATACCAAATACCAATTTTTGGAAGATAAGGAAATGATCCATCCCATTGTTTTTGTCTGAGATCACAGTAATTATTGGAAGACATAAACTATTCTTTTAAGAGACTATTATAAAGAAGTTATATTTTTCTTGATAATTTTTAATGTATGAAGAAAAAAGCTTAGGGTGCAGTGACGTTCAGGTTATTATACTAAGGCTTTAGAAACTTTTTTTTAAGTCTCTGCAAAAATATCCATCTATCATGGTTAAAAGTAAAATTTACTGCAGGTCTTCAACATGGAAAAGTGTATTTTTTATAGAAAGGGTTAAGGAGATCATATCTCAAGACCTTTAAAATAAATTCTGCTCTGTGACCTCCATATATTAAAGTTAGTAGGAGATCTGTCATTACATTGTGGTAACAAAACAGCTGTTCTCTTTCTGAGCATTCTATAAAAAGAGTAAGATTTTCCAAAATTTCTTTTTCTGTCTTAAGCTACCTGAAAAATTCTTGACTTAGGGTAGGCACAACTTAGCAACAGCCAAAATACCAGTGTGTTAACATTATTCTCATACTAAATCCAAATCATGGCACTGTACTATCTACTAAGAAGAAAATTAACATTATCCCAGCTGAAGTTAGGACAACCATATGACTGCATGTATACTATGTGAGCCAAACTTCTGGGAGGCTGAAAGGAGGAATTCTCTAGACTGAAAAATGTCCCAAGGCCATAAACACGAATGCCAGCATGTATGTAGGGGCCATGTGTTGAAGGGAGTGCAAGTTCACGGTGCTGCAATGCCAGCTCTCAATCCTGACAAAAGGGAAAGATACTCCAGAACACTTATGTCATCACTTCTGATGGTGTGGGATGAAAAGCAGATTATCTCTGAAACTGACCTAAGAGACCAAAAGACTCCCTGTGAATTATTTTACTTTATCCAAATCAAATATTCCTCGTAGGTTTGGGGTTTTGTTTTTTGTTTGTTTTTTTTTTTTTTAAATAGATCTTTAAACTGCTCTTTAAACTGAAAAAACTCCACAACCACCAAAGAAAAAATAAAACAAAACTTGGAAGTTACAACGAATTTTCCATATTGAAAGAATTTTCAACTATGATATGCTTAGAAAACAACAACCATCCAAAAGATGATTTTCAAAGGAACTGCAAGTATGCCATCAGTTTGACAGTCATCATAATTTAAAAAGTATTTATAAGTACATTCCTGCATGTTTTTGAAAAATACACCACTGTTTGTGGTTCCCAAAGGATTTCTTCACTGTATTTCAACAAATAGTGACATTTAGAAAGCTCTTTTTGTAAAGTTTACTCTATTACACACCACATACTGTGATTTCAAACATGGTTTTTTGCATTAGATAGATTTATCATTGCAGTTATTTAGTTTTTCTGTAAATCAGACCCACAAAAAAATAACAAGATCTAAAGTGTAGGCTTTACATTTATAAGGTAGCAACGATGTGCAAGAAGCTCATGCTGTGTCAGGGAGAGATAATACCCCTACACACTGCGCAGAAAGATGAATGCCCTGAAGTTTGTGCTATTAGATTTACGTGGGACACCAACTATGGTGCTGTGGAGTATTAACAAGATAAAATGGCAACAGGACATTTGATTTTCCAAAAGTGGGAGACTTAACCAGTAGGGAATAAGATACAAGAGAAGCAAGGGATGTGCCCTTTGCTTCCCATATGGCAGACAACAGATCTCACACCCCAGAATAGTATGTGACTTGCAAATTACTGTTATTTGTTCTTTCATTTGTCAAGTTCTTCTTCTAGCCATTTGTTAAAATTATTTATGTTTCAAAATTATAAAAATGTTGTCAAGTCATTGGTGATACCACAAAAAACCCTTAAATATATCACTGCAATACTTTCCAAACATAGGAAATTAAATACATAACAATTGCTAGCATCAGAAAAATATGATTTTTAACTATAATACTTTGCACATGGCTCTGTTTATTTAATTTTCTTTTTTTTTGTCTTAAAGATATCATCTAATCATAGAGGAATAAAGACAAATATGTGAAATTATTATATTAGTTCATACTGAAAAAAACCATATATACACTTATAACTTATTCTATGATTAGAAATTCAAAAATTGGTATGGTTCCAAAATTATTCTTCAAGATAAATAAACTATAAATTTAAATATTCTAAACCAACATGTATCTGCAACATGTTAAACAACTATCAAATAAGAAAAAGAAATATGTTACCTTGTGTCCTTTCCCTCCATGCACTCTTTCCAAAACCTGTAATAAGTACCTCTGTCTAAAAATAGAAAAAAAATCAGCATCAGTGAATCTTTATTTCCTGACATAAGGAAATAAAAAATCAAATTTCATGTAAAGCAGATCTGTTTCTTCTTTTCAAAAACAAACTAACAAATAAATTAGAAAGTCATCAGCAGAGTGGTAGACATGTCAACATCCTTGAGTAAAGAACCAGTTGCCCATTACCAGCATGCTCTCCTTGGAAGTTATTCACAGACATATTTAGTTAAATGCAACAGCAATTTTAGGTGAGATGAAAGGCAAGTTACCATGATACCACTGCACTGTTGGTCCTGTATGGACACTGGGCATCGGCCTGGAGACAAAGGAGTAGAAGTAAAATGTTCAGTAGTCTTCATTCCAGTGAAGGAATCAAATTGTTAATACTGCTAATACTCCAGGTCTTCTTTTTATCAGGTCGGAAAGTGAAGTTACAGACCTGTGTGATTACAAATACCTGTGTGTCACTGCAGTGTGGATATTGTGTAAGCTAACGGAAGGACAAAGTGTCTGTCATCAATACATACATCTGTGCTGTGACAGAAGTATGTCCATGCTAATAAATACTGGTTTTCATGTTGATCTTTACCTAAATATTGATAATTCAAGCACAGTGAAGCAAGACCAGTTGCAGGAGTGCCTGGAAATACATTACATACAGACTCCCTTAAAGAGATATTGAATCATTTGGAAAACACCAGCAAAGCCACTTCAGTTCATCATGATTTGGGAGCAAGATTTCTTTATCATTTTAACTTGATGAATAGTTTACAAAAATAATGTTATAAAATATAAGAAATTTCCTCAGTTTGGGGGAGTTGCACTCATGTGCTTTATCCACTTAAAATCCAGTCTTTAATGGAAAATATCACTACTTTATTTACAAAAGAAAACATTTACAAAAAAAGTAGTCAAATTTAAAGCTTAATAATTTTTATATCTTACTACTACTGGCAGCAAGTTTTTCTTCCCTTCTCAGATATTAAAATCACATCTACTCTGCTGGACTGATTATTGGTTCAAATTCATCTGAATAATGAACAGGGGTGGATTTCATTGTCTCTTGTACTGATTATTGCTCATCTGGTTTTCAAAGAATTATGCATTAAATGGATAAGGGAAAGGCCTATTAACATGCATGAAAGAGCATAAGAAATGGGAAGACATGGGAAGTATGAGGTCTAACAGAAACCTGAAGCTTAAGTTTTCTTCCGACCCTTCATACCTTCAAAGAACATTTCATGTCTTTTCATGACTTTCCTAAGATACGGTGTTTATGACTGTAAAGGGAGCTCCAGGAGCTGATATGATTAACCCTGAGGCATCCCTAACGTGGTCAGTGGAAATCCATCCATTAAAGAGTCTTTTGTGCTACTTGTAACACACACACTTCTTTCATTAAAGAAACAGATAAAATGAGAACATCTATCTGTTCTAAGCCATTTCTTTAGCTTAAATAGAATAGGACAATATATCTAGATGTGAGTGGAAATTCTTCCCACAGACATTCTGTGACTATGGTAAAATAACTATCATCATATTGACACAGAGGATTCATATGTAGATAATACAAAATATAACAGAAAATTTAATCCCACCTTTTCCAAAACTAATGCAAAAAATTGTGGGAAAAAAGGTAATTCAAGAAGGAATAGAATATGACATTAATTGTAATTTTTACTAATAAATGATTGATGGTGGTTCACTATTCTAAAAAGATACATTAAAGTGTCTAAATTCTGCCAGGATTTTGACTATAAAAATTTCTTAAATTCATATTATTGACTAATCTTGGCTGATGTGATGTCGGTCTTTTTTCTACATTCCCAGGATATGGGGGGTTATGTGTCCCAAGAGTTTGCTTTTCCTCCTGTTTTCTAGGCTTTGAGTCTGCCTGTGACACCACACTTTTCTGAGTGTTAGCACTTTCTGGCCCTTTTTCTGATTTCGCCTATATGATATTCTTTTGTGAGGAAAAAGACCCCAATTTATGAATACTTGCTAGGAAAAATAAAGCCAGTCTGAACATGGCGATTTGAAATGTTTTGAAGAGCGGAAACTCTTACTTTCGATCACCTTTTTGAGCCACTGCCCTATGTTGGACACTGCATGTTGAGATATGATTTTATTGTTCATGCCTCACAGAAAAGCATGGCCTTTAAACTCCTTATTTTCTCCATTATTAACTGAAAATTTGGCTTCTGGGCTGCTGCTACAAAGAATTTTTGAGGACAAGAAAGGACAAAAATGACAACATTGTCTGCTAGCGTTATCTGCTGCTGTCTTTGAAAGTAGGTGACATCCTGAAAGAAGAAAACCTTACTGATACAAAACCTTTATTACTGCTCTACAAACAACACCCTAGCAATTAGTAAGACTCATATCAATACAGAAATACAATTCAAACAATATGTTTCCACAGATCAAAAAAGCTCATTACCTATTCTAAGAGGTTTACAGATAGAAAGGAAGAATATGAATGTCATATTTTTGTAAAACCATTCAACAACATTCAAGCTAAAGAAGTATCTACTAATTCTGTCCCTGCTCTTGTCTTGCTCCAGTAATAATTTATAATCTGGCTGAAGGAGAAATATTAGCCAAGCCTATGTCTACTTTTCTGTTATGAAGACATAGGAAGTACTCTGCTTACCTGCTTTTACAGCCTCCATGACTGATATGCTTGACAATCATACACTTAGTAAACTGCATTTCTGAAGATCTACAGGACGCCTTTTAAAGCTCTGACTCAAGGATAGAAATGTGTTTTAAATGGCTGTAGTAAACAATAGTAATCAAATTAACCAAAAGTCCAGAACAAGAAAGCAACAGAAGAAAAATAATTTATGAGCATTTTCTATTAAAATTTATCATGTTTCTGAAAGAAGACACCCTCCCCTGTCAGACTAATGAAAAAGCAACAAAAAATCCCACAAAACCTTCAGCTGATGAGAGTAGACCTCTTTGAAAAATGTTATTTTCAAAGGTTAGAAAATCAATAAATACATCAATAACCACTTATACTCATAATATTGCACTTTTCCTGTTTAACTGAAAAAGTGAAGCATGAGAGAGCTTTTATTTTAATTCTGATATATTGGGAATGCATTAATAAGGCTTATCTCTTAGTAGCAGTTTTGAAATCAAAGTATCAACACAAATATGATTGTGATAACCTACACTCAAGACTAATCTTTTAATTTTTTTATATTTAATATTGTACAATGAATTCTTTATTCAGTATGTGGCTGCTTAGTAAAAGGTGAAGTACAGCTAGCCTGATTTTATTAGTTAGATGTTTGACTGGAGTAAATAATTGATTTTGATGACATTACTGATATGTATGGATTCATTTTGGATTTATGGATAACTAAGTAAGATCTAGTAATCTAAAAAATGTATCCTAAAAGGCTTATTTGCAAACTTAGGAAGGGGAAGGTTGTACAAAGGAATTAATTTCAATGAACTGTGGGCATAAGCCTAATCATTCTACAGATTCTCTAGAATGGTAAAAGTAGAGTAAACTCTGCACCACCCTCAAAAAGCATCTGTTTTCCTTCACAGATTACACACAAAGCCCAGAATGAAAAGTGACATAATGTAAGTAACTTGGTTAGTTGCTTAAATTCAAATTGTACATTTTATTCACATCATAGAAACTGTTGGCTGAGAGAGTACTATATTTTGATGTTGTCACTCAGTCTTCCACATGGATGTTTATTGAATATTTATAACTACAGGTACTCATCTCTAGACCTGTCACTTCATTCTCTATATGTGCTAACACTGTAGTGCGAGTTCTGAAATAAAGACTGTTCTTTGCAGAAATCATTCACTCAAAGCAATGTGAATGAAGCCATAAGGCACATTTTAGATAGTGTAAAAAGAGCTCTGATGTTGGGAATAAACCTTGTAAGATATGGAAAGAAAATTAAAAAAAGAAAAAAAAGCATTAATAATGGAAGAGACTTGTTAGGTCATTTAGATACTCTTTTCTCAGTTAAATAATGTTCCCAGAGGTTGGAACTGTGTGCAGTGTTAAATGTCTTATATTTATATTGTAGCAATTAATAATCCAAACATTAGAATCCTATTAGTATTTTGGGAAGATCTTCTTTGCTAATATCATGTACTATAATTATTTTAAACAGAATTTACAGAACTGAAGCTGGAAAAAAGAATTCTTTCTTTTCAAGTGTTTCTCTGAGGACCAGACATATGCTGTATTTCTTCCGAATGACATTAAATTACACAAACATAGTTCTTGGAATGACATAGAGAATGCACTTCATCTACATTCCATAGTCATGTAAAATTTTAATTACTTTGCTCCTCTTAATATATTTTTATTACATTCATAAGGATCAAAGACTATCCTCTGTTGTCTAATACAACACCTGATTCTGTTGTGCTTCTTCCTTAGTGTAGCTTTGTGACTAGGGTGACAGTGTTATAAAAGGGTATGAGTTCAATTCCTGTAGAGGATTTGCTTTTATTAAAATTTCTTTTATTAATATCTACTTTCTTCTTTCTGGGATGTGGTTAAATTAAGTTTTAATTTTAAATTATTTTTCTCATATTTCTAATTGATGTATCCAGAAACCTAGGAACATGAAAACAATAAGGAAGACATTAGAATAACAAAAGAGATATCCAGACAAACTTTTCTATGTTTATACAAAAGATAGTCTTATTATTTTGAAAAAGAGATTTTTTTAAATTCTGATTTAAACTCCTAGAGAGAGATTATAATTTGATCTGCAGTTTGAGTTGAACAAGACTTGGGTTCTGTTTTATGAATAAGAATGGTATTAAGAATGGCAAATACAGCAGCTATAAGGGAATAACTTTCTTGTTTAAGACAGAGCAAGCCTTGTACTGGTGAACCAAGATCATTATTTTTGTGTGAGTTCAAGATGAAACATAGGAAAGGGTTGCTTTAAGCCATTGTGAATTAGTTCTAGATGGTTAAGGTCAGTCATGATTACCTGGTGGCTTTGATTATGATTATTCTTTTCTATACAGTCCTAGCTATTATTGATGTCAATGCTCCTTCCAGGCCAAGAGTTAAAAGTCTTGAAAAGACTTCTCACATATGTAACCAGCAGCATTTACCTACTACCACAAATGTAAAACTGTTGTATCATCATCTCACGCACATCATCTCTCAAGTATAGTTCAAATTGTGTCACCTCAAAAACGATATTGTAAAATCCAAAAGATTCATTAAAAAAGTGACAACACTTAATGGATTAAGTGGATTAATTAACTTTGCTAATACAGTCAAACTGTAGAATTCCTTACCACAAGATGCTAAAATATTTTAAGACTTGAAAAAGAAAATGAACACATTATTAGATGGCAAAGTTACATATAATTCCCAAATTTACAAGAGCTTACCGGACATAAGGATTCAATTGTATGCGAGTCAAGGTTTTCTATATTTTGATATAATTTTCATATGGTTGAGCTGCATAACTGACTCGAATTCGCATGAAAATTTCCAAGTTATGAAAAAGGACTATGAGAAAGTACATAGAATAGAGCTATGTAAGACGAGAGAGCTAAGGCTGCTGATACAAGGGTAGTTAGCAGTTCAAAGGTAGGAGAGGGAAAACACTGATAGTAAAATCCTGAGAAAAAAACTGAATCAGAAGACAGCAGCTCAGCAGTTATAAGTATCAGTCCATTCAAAGGAGCATGGAGGCCGACCTGTCTGATCTGTTTGCAATTTAACAATCCTGCAAGGACCTTCCAACTACTTAGTAGGTGATGGTGAAAATATTTTTGCTTAGCTAAGTAAACCTCTTACATGTTGGCTTTCCTTATATGCTCATTAATTCATACCAACAGATATTTTAATACAAAAAAGGAAAACAAATAACAAAAACAATGGAAGCATTAATTTTAAATTTCACTTATACAATTATAGGACTTGTTTCATGTCCATCTCATTTGTAAAAGAAAATTTTGCCTGATTTGTAATTCACATAATTAGTCTTCTTTCAATCTGATAAATGCTGTGAGTTCAGAATGACTTGTTTCAATGCATATTAACGTTAATTTTCACCTCATTGCCTACAGTAGGATGCAATTATTTTGCAATTGCAAATAAAGTTTGGAATAGCAATGACTATTAAATGATTTGAACCTTAACTATGTGGTAATTTCATAGCCTGTCTTTCCTTTGATGACAGGAACTGCTCTCATAAGTAAAATTCTTATCTTTGGCTTTTTCTTATTTGAAGGTACTCTTTTTTTTTTTCTGTTTTGTATCTAGCAGTTGCTTTTGATCATCACATAATGTATTACAGAATCCTGCAAGAATCATAGCAAATGGGTTTTTTTCAGAGAAGTCTCATTTCATGTGTAGATCAATACTCATTAGATTATATTTTTTTTTCTATTTAGACATATTCTAGCCTTAGAGTTGCTTCAAAGAGTATACTTATGTATGTTTGTGTTTTAACCTTGATGAACTATGTGCCATTCCACAGTGTTAGACGTATTAATACAATTATTGGTTCTGATAATCACTGATGGTTTTATAATGGTTACTCAGAAAATCTCTTTTGCCTTTGACACAGTAATGAAAATCAACAATAAATTCACTGTTCTCAATTAAAATTACAGTAGTTCAGGACAAGATGCTCCACCACATCCTGCTGTAAATCCTGAAGTTTAAAGTACCTGCTAGTACTAGGATTCTCTGACAATCACAAGAACACTTGAGGCTCATTAGTGAGTTTTGTTATGAAGACAGTACTGATTTATATTAGATTCACAAATAAGTTCCAGATTCAGAGTTAAAAAGTAAATTCTGCTTTTCTTAGCTTAATTTTCTTTCCAAATGCAGTACTTTATTTTCCATATAGACTACAGAGGCTTTTAATTAATCACAATTGTAGCTTTAGGCTTTCTCTCTCCAACAGTCTAAACAATTAAAGATTCAGCAATTCACTTCAGAGAGTTGTTCTGGTTTCAGCTGGGATAGAGTTAATTTTCTTCTTAATAGCTGGTGCAGTACTGTGTTTTGGATTTAGCGTGAGAATAATATTGACAACACATTGATGTTTAGTCTGTTGCCCAGTACTGCTGACCCTAAGTCAAGGACTTTTCAGTTTCCCCATGCTCTGCCAGAGAGCAGCTACATAAGAAGTTGTGAGGGAACATGAACAGGATTGGTGACCTGAAGTGGTCAAAGGAACATTCCATACCATAGAATGTCATGCCCAGTATATAAACAGGGAGGAAGTTGGCCAGAAGGGTCCAATCACTGCCTGGGGACAGGCTGGGCAACTTGTTTTTTCTTGTGGTTTTATTCCTCTCTCTGCTCATTTTCATCATCATCATCATCATCATCATCATCATCGTCATCATCATCATCATCGTTTTTGTCATTATTTCAATTAAACTGTTCAAATCTCATCCAATCCCACTGGGGAGAAAGTGAGCAAGTGGTTGAGTGCTATTTAGTTGCAGTTGGTGGTTAGATTATTATAAAATTCAAAAGTGTGATTGTTTATTTAATTGTCTTCTGCAATCCATATCAGTTGAATTGGAAACACTTTATCCTTTTCTGGCTGAGAAATTTAAAACAGTGGATTTGAAGTCAGTAGATCCCAGTCAAGACTCAATAAATGCCATCCTAGTACGCTCATATAAAATGCTCTTCACTAGTAAGTTCATTGTAGAAACGCACTGTCTTAAGACAGGAAACCTGAGCTACTGAAAGAAGCCACTTTTGTTGACTATCATTTAATACTTTTACTAGAACCTTTCCTGTGATTTTCTAACTTATATATGAAATATGAAAGTGTACTCTTCACATCTAAAATTCTGCCATGTTTGATTCCTAGTTTATTTATAGATTTCTTGTCCCTTCTTTTATTTCAGCTTTGTTAGAACTTTGGTTCCTTAGCCTCCTTATAAGTTTGTTTAAATTTTTGAATATTTAAGCACAAGGTACTTAAATTTCTGAGTTAGTCAGAAGACTTCCTAAATCTTCCCTATGTTATTTTCAGTTTTATATTCCTTATAATCCTCTAGAACTTTCTCTAAAGAGTGTTCTGTATGAACTTTGTTAGACTGGATCTTCAGTAAAGCATTTTTTCACTCTCATCTTGCTGTATTTGATGCTTCACTTTGATTTTCTGTTTGTTTGGGATTTGGCGGTTTTTTTTGGTTTGTTTTAATTTTACAGGTATTTTATAGGCAAGTACCACTAGAATAATCTCTTTGCATGTGCTTAATTATTGCAATCTTGCCAGCATAGATTTTGAGACTCTAATTAATCCCTCACGACTGTATTTAAATACTTTCAGTCTATCTAGACATTTCAAGAAAAACAACCTAATGAATCAATCCACCAACCAACCAATAAAACAACCAACTAAAAACCCCAAATGTTCTGGCTTTTTAACTGTTACAGATCTTGTCTCACACTTTCTATAGACCTGTAGATCCTGATACGTTTTATACTAATCAGGATCATGGAGATTTCTATGGCTGAAATTTGTGTTTTAACTACCTTTTACTTAAAAGGTTGTTGTTGCAAGTCTTCCCCCTATCTACTCAATATTTCTACAAAATTTCAGTTTTTATGACAGTGTGATTATTAATAATATCAAACTACCATTACCAGCAACAGAAAATGGTACAGAATAGTCACTAATACTTTTGTATGGTTTACTCACACATTCATTCATAGTTATACAGTTGGAACATCAAATGTGTGGCCAGCTCCAAAACACAAACCAGTAGCTTCTAGGTCACACCAGTGGCTTTTAGGTCAGTGTTAACATGTCCTTCAGAGGACTCTGTTTTTTTCAGGGTTACATATAAACCTCTGGACATAATGTTACCCAATCCATTTCTGATGTTCATTCCAGCAGTGGTCTTGTCTATCCTTATAACGTCAGCTTCTCAGTAAGTGAATTTCCTCTCTTTGGTCTGTTGTTTTCTGATAAGTAGTTCTCATCTGAAGACACTCACATAACCTATTCTATACACTCACAAATACAGAGAAGCACTAATGATATTTGCAGAACAAACTTCTGTGTAAATTAACAGAGAGGTAAGTCCTTTTCTTCCTACTCTCTAATTTTTGTGTCATTTCTGGCCTCTGAATGAAGCTCTACCAATGGATACCAATATTTTTTGCAGTTATACCTCAGTAGGAAATAGTTTATTCATTCATGCAAATGCACTCAAGAAAATAACTTAGTCCTCCCTGTAAGGAAATGGAAATAGCAAGGTGCTATTTTTCTTTTCTATTATCACCTACTGAGGCCCAGAATAGTTCTGCAGCCAGGGCTCTCACCTGGGACGTGGACGATCCACCTGTGATGCTGTTCTACTTGATCCTGATCAGAAATTTTAGTATTAATCTCTAGCATTCCTGGTATGTACCATCTATTATATCATTAATATCTGTCATGTTGAAAAAGTTGATTTTTCTCTAAACAAGTATTCGATGAGTTAGAGAAGGTAATCAAGTAATTGAACAATGATCTTGGAAGGATCATGAAAAAACCCTTAACAGTATTGTAATGAGTGGGCTGTTGACAATATAAACATAAGCATAAAATCATCTTTTCCAACTTCACCTCATATCTTTTCATATTATGCTTAGTTTATAGGCACAGGAATAATTATTAAAATAGCTATAATTAATAATATCAACATTACTACTATTAATATAGATATTATTCACAGTACTCTGAATTCACTTAAGGAATTCCGAGATGAAATAGGTTACAAAACTAATTCTGTTTATTTTAGACCTATAGAAATAAAAAGAAGGTCTAGAAGGCAGGAAAATAAGATTGTAGAGTTGCTGATAATGGACTCCTTATGAAAGTCTGAATTTCATGTGCAAGTTGCAACACAAACGTAAAGGCTGGTGAGCTGAGAAATGAAGAAGAGAATGTGTCAACTCACATATATTCAGCAAGACTATGAGGTCATACAGAATAGCAAAGTGATATAGTACTGAGATTTACATTAGATGATTATGATATGTGAGATTAAGGATTGCCTGAAAAGCAATTCTATTTGATGTAGCTGTAAACACAGAATAATGGCTAACTGATGTAATGACATATGAGGTGTTTTTACTACATAAATATTGTACATATTTGGACATTACTTTTAAGTCAAAAATTACAATACAGAAGCTGAGAATATTGCACTTTAAGAATATAATGCTACAGTTCTTTATGGTTTTCAGTGGAAACAGTCTATCATATCTGAAAAGTCAATAAAAGTTGAACTTCTTTTGGCTTACTAGTACATGATTATTTCCACAATGTTGAAATGCCTGACCACAATGCTCATTAATACTGACCAGAAAGAATGTTTAATGATAAATTCATATTCTGAAATAAAAAAATACAATCAGATCAAAATTGTAAAAAGTATAATTGGAAGTAAAATATTGTCTTCTGTAACAAATCATATTTTAAAGTTGCATACTGAACATTTCGATACAGTGTATTCCTCTCACATTTTTTATTTTCAGTTATTAGAACTACTATCTGTTTTCATTAAGAACAAATAGTGAAATGCTATACAGTTACTTGAGCATTTGGAAGTTCCTGGAGAATCAACTCAGTGATCTCATGGGAGGAATAACCTACCAAAAGGAAAATATGAAAATGAACACTCAAATGTCATGCTACTGAACTGCCAACCCCATCTCGTTGCAGCTGCATAATAGCGTTTTGGACACAGTCCACTCATCTCCGCTTGCAAATAACAGAGACAATGCAGCTGCTGTCCAACCTGTTTTCTACTGGGACTATTTGTATATCAGGCCACACGCTAAAAAAATTAAGCAAATAAATGTTAAAGGAACTGGGACAGGTTTACATCTGAGTAAAACCACAGATCTTAATTTGACTATGCTAAAATCTTTTTATGTTTTCTTTTGCTTTGCTTTATATATACTTTTACTTCGTAATTTTGCTGTTAACATATTTTTAAAAATGCTTCCTGTTGCCCTTGAAGGGTAACAACACTCTAATTGAGCATTTGCCATCAAAAATTTTCTCCCTGCAGTGGTGAACAGCATCTCTGTAGTCCTTCTGCATTGACTATCCTTGCTTCCTTTTTCACCTCAATTCAAGAAGAAAATCCTTGCTGAGCCAGGATGGGCTTCTGCCCCTCTTGCTTAACCTGTGACACTTTGGAAATGCCTGCTTCTGCACTCTCAACAGATGACTCTTAAATACTAACCACATTCACATATCTCAATACCTTCAAAGGTAGATTCACAAGGCTTTTACTAACATAGCTTTCTCAGTAGTCCCAAGTCTGCTCTTTCCATGTACAGGGTCAAAGTTTTGCTTATAGATTTTCTCTTCTCACCAGTGATTTGAAACTCAACTATGTTATGGCCATTGTGACCAAGATAACCATCAACCTCAGCACATAAGCCCCTCACAGTTTGAAAACAACAAATTTAGGAGGGCATCCTTCCTAGCCAGCTCCCTTAGTACCTACAGCAAAAAAGTTATTTTCAACATGCTTCAGGAATTTCCTGAACCTGTTTGTGTCTGCTGTATGATATTCCTAGTTGACATCTGTGACACTAAAATCACCTGTAAGGATAAGGGCTGGGTAGACTTTATTTGCTTTTCCCTTTATCCATAAACAGAGTCTCTCAACTGTCATTACCAATTGCAAGAACCATACAATCCAATCACTCCCTTAATCCCTCCCTGAAGAGCTTGTAATTGCCCATTACAGCACACCAGCCACAGGACTCACCCCACCAGGTTTCACCTATCAATGGTATTGTAGATCTGAAAATAGGTCAAAGCTTTTAGTTCCTCCTATTTAATATTATTAACATTCAATAGAGAAGAATCCAGTATATTACATACATAACTGTACATAAAAATTGAGTAATATGCTATATAAGAAATTACTATATTTTTGTGGTGGTTTGAGCACCACTGTTTAACTAAGGGCTAGCTCAACAGTGACGAGAAGACTGAACAGAATGTAACAACAGAGAAACACTTTATTTGTCTGGAGCTCAAACAAAGGAAAACACAATTTAAGGGAACACTAGACTTAACACAAAATTAAACCAAACAAAAACCATGAAAAGGGAAACAAAGGGAAAAAAAAAGGAATAAGGGAACCGCTTTCAAAGGCCAGGCAGGCTGGCCCAGGAGAAGCAGTGGGAAGGGAAAGCCGCTTCCTTCTTCTCTCTCCCTCTCTCTGATGGTAGCCAACTCCCAGCCCTTGAAGTCCCTGAAAAACACAACACAGTGAAAGGTTCTCCCCCCAACCCAGGATGTTATTTGGGGAAGCTCTCAACCTGCAGCTGCGCTGGTGTGGCCCCGGTGCCGATGGAGGTGGGCTGAGTCAAGCCACGAGGCCTGGGAGTAGGAGAAGGGGAGCCGTGCTGCTGCTCTCCAGCTTTGCAGGAAGTCAAAGAGAGTGAACTTCTGTTTCTTTGGGCTTTTAAGCTCTCCAAGTCCTGCGCGAGTCTCGCGGTCCTCTTACCGGCTTCGCCGCTTCGGATTGGCCAGCGGTCTGGGCTCCACCTCCCCCTTCGAGGCTCCTGGCTCCAACAAAATGGCGGTTCCTGCC
>VXBA01002667.1:0-14504 GCA_013399895.1 Serilophus lunatus
TTGAAACACATCCATCCCTCCTGTACACCTTCGTTACTAAGCACAGACTCCCAGGGTACACTATTAGTTAATTCTTTAAACAATCCAAAGTCCGCCCTCTGGAAGTCAAGTATGGAAGTTTTGTTGAATCTTCTCCTTGTTTCACTATTTATAGAGAACTCTTACTATTTCATGATCACTGGATCCCAGGCAGCCTCCAACCACCACATTCTCAACAAGTCCTTCCCTGTTAGTGAACAGTAAGTCAAGAAAACTTGGTGGTGTTTACAGTACCAAAACGTCCCATATATTCAGAGCTGCAGCCACTAGTCAAGCCACTAGGCTTCACTAATGAAGCTAAAAGTAACTACACACCGTTTACTTCTCTTCAACAGAATATCCCAGGAAAAAAGGCTGTCAGTGCTCTCTCCTAGGAAATCCTCGACCCCAGTGGCCACCCATGAAATCCACCAAAGTTAGACACTGGGAGCAGCTCTCTTGATCACCTTTCAGATTCAAAGGTCACTGTGTAGGGGTGTGTAGCACACTATGAGATACAGGGAAGAATGTTTTGAAAAACAGCTTGGCAGGAGAAGACTTGATTCCTATGAGCAGCAAGATGAACATCAACTAACAATTTGACCTTGCAGAAAAGGTGGAAAATGGCACATGCTGGGTTTCAGCATTAGGAGAAGTGCTGCCATCAAGGCAATGGATGTGATCTTTTCCCTTCACTCAGCCCTGGAGAGGCCACCCTTGGAGTACTGGGTCCAGTTCTGGGCTCCTCAGTACAGGTTATGCTGCTCAGTGTGTTTGTGTATACTGGGAAAACATTTTCAGCTTTGCTACGTTTTGGACCCGGAGGCACTACAGTGGCCTCACCTCCCTCGGGCTGTCAGATCCAGTATAATATATTCTCCTCTAACAAAACCAGTTCAGATAAATTCAGAACTGTTAATTTTGTAGCTTTCCTTTATCATCTGGGGACTTTATTGCCTTAAGCTAGGAAATTTTTTCCCCTCCTACTTCACCCATTCCATAAAGTCATAAAGCTGGTAAAACATATCAACAGCTCTGCTCAGCTCAATAAATATGGATCCAAATATACAAAAAAACAAGCAGCTGTTATTGTTTGCTATTGCCAGTTACATGCTTCAACACAAACTTCTTTTATAAATGCTCCAATGACCTGTGAATCCTGCAAGATGCCTGACCAGTTTAATTCCCTAGTACGCACAATATAAATACCATTGCATCTATATCCTAGGAGTGATAGTCTTTCTTAGGAGCATACATTATGTTCATCCAGATTGTACAGGACACTAACTCTATCATTACCAAAAAGCAGCTGTATTCTTATCTGCAGTTCAGAAAGTCAGCTTCACTGGAATCAACAATACACAGGATAATTTTGCCTGCTAGTATTTTTGAATGCTTTTCCTATGCTTAAAAGCTCTTTTGTCTGTCTCCTGAATGTCCAGGATTCAGCAATCACTGCCAGAACAAAAGAACAGATTTTTCTTAAGGAATCATAATAACTTTAAAATAATTTCATCTTTTTCTCTAGCTTACTGTCTTTAAAAGCTTTTTGGTATATTCTCAAGCTTTTGTATCATATTAGGAAGTTAAAACTTTTTGTTTAGCTGAAAGCTGACATTCTTGATGACTTGATTCACAAAGTGAGCTTTCAAGGGAAACAACAAATATTACAAGCCTTGCAACGCAATAATGGTGGCACAGCATAGGCATTAAATTAAGTAAATATATATACAACCAGGGCCACAGTCACTACAGTTGGTGTCTCCACTTCATCTACGTACAGAAGAAATGCAAAGGAAGCTGTAAACAGACAGTAAACTTACTAGCAGGCACAGTAATGTAACTGAAAACAAGAGACTGAAGGTAAAAATACAAAGAAAGGTTTTAGCTGGGTTTATAATGTTCTGGTAGCGTTGGACCACCCTATCCCCAAAATCAGAGCCATTTCTAGTTGCAAAAATCTTCTGATATTTTGAAGATTTGTTTAATTTTATTATGGACAGCAAAAACAAACATAAAATATAGTACAAATTCTCTTGAATTACAACATACATTTTAGCAATAACTAATAGCTATTTCTCAGCTGGTCCCATAAAATACATGAATCAAAATCTTTGGAATCTCTGAGATACATAACAGGCTTAGCTCAAAAACAATTAAATGTCTCAAATAATTATTGTCTATTACAGAATTACAGCAGAGGTACAATCAATCAAATGAATGGAGGGATAATTGAGACAATTTGACCCAGGAGAAAGTGCTCAGGACAAAAGATTGCTGGGTCAGACAGAATAAACCATCAGGGTTATAAAGCTCCATGGCAGCAAAAAACTTCTAATTATAAACTTTGCCCATTGTGCTAGAGTAAAAAGTATAGACAGCTTAAAAGATAACAAATTAACCAGTCAGGTCACATAATGAAATTGGAGAAACCGAAAGGCTGCCTGTGGAGTACTGGGCTAACAATTAGCCTATCATGAGGTCATTCTGAAAATCTGCAAAGATTGAATCTGCCTAACATAAAGCATTTCATTAATTTACAAGGTAAATAAGAAAAATAACATCTTGATTCTAAAAAGCACAGTGTCTTTATTTTAACACTTCATATTTTATGGCTATAAAAGACTTAATGTTGAAATGAATCATACAGGCATTGCATCCATTGCATGCACACTGAGTTTTAAAAGCAGGATTGCAACTGATCTTTATGGTGGTCTCCACCTCTTCAGTGTCTTCTTCTGGTCACACAGTGCAGTCTTATTCTGCCACAGGTCTCCAGGAGACAGCTGCCAGCTCTAACTCACTTCACCAGGCTAGTGCACCTACTACATCTATCCCACATCTTTGAGATTCCTCTGGGCATTTTCTAAAGTATTACTGTTATGAGAAAAAAGAGACAACCCAAGGAGCTTATCAACAAAGTTATCCACATTCTTCTGCTCTGAACCTGTCTTCACATCAGTGCTCAGAGCTCTTATAAAACCAGAACAGATAAACTCCAGCAACTCATTCTAATGAAATATTTCTAAATGTTGGCTGTAATCAAGTTTCTCTCACTGACTGAAAATACCTCTTTCTGCTTAGGTAACTGAGATGCATGTGATCCTTTTTATACCACATTCTATTTCTGACTGACAGTTCAGACCTGAGTACTAGAGATGATGGCATCCACTGGGTCCATATAGGCCTTCCAATCTACCACAACCTCGTGTATTTTCTACTTAAAGTGTAAACAAAGTATGAATTTTTGATCATTTTTTTAAATGGACTATGAATTAATGAACATTTCTTTATTGCAATCCAGCTTAAAGCATCTATGTCGTGCAGTTACTTCTGATCAGTTCAGCTCTGCTGTAAATTTTCTAGAAATTATATACTACATTGCCACCTAGTGAACAAATTCATAAATTCGACTAAAAGGAGTGTACAACAGTAGTTTTGATACAGATACCTTTAAATTTCACACCTATGACTCCCCTGTAATAGTCATGTGGTATATAAGTAGGTGTTCACTGATTATGTCAATGTTTGTGCCTGTGTGTGTGTTTTTGCACGTGTGCACTGCCTTGCCTAGTCACAATGCACATACCCATAAAAGACAGACATAATTTTACCCTGTAAAATATATGTATGCTGCCACCAATGTCAAGTGCAGTCTGTCATGTTTGTCATCAAAACACCTATGCCTAGTTAACACTAAATCTGATTTCTTAAGAGTGACGAGACAGCCAAAATTCTGCTTATATAAACATATAGCACTCATCAGACTGTGCTGGTTTACTTGGACTCTGCTACCAACAAACTAGCCTACCAGAAGATTTGCCATGACTTCTAAGATAGACGGCAGGAAAAAAAGCTCTGTGGTAATGCTCTCAAACTGACAAATTGCAAGTGATACGTTGACAACCACCATATGACATTTTATGTCATGCTCAAGGCCGTTAAGAATTTACACTGAGACAAGGCAATGCCAGACAAGAAGAGATAATGTGAAAATGTGCTGATCAGAAGGTATAAGGGCATAAGGCAGTGCTGTACTGAACATTTTTGAATGTACTCGATCACTCTGACTGCCAATAGACTTGCCTCAGATACCATCTTTCTCATCACCACTCTCTACCAAGCAGGCAAGATCATGACCTGAGAATTTTAAGAATTTTTTTGACTCGTTTGTTTCTATGTTTTCCAGCAGGAAATATTCAGTTCCTAAGCAAAAGATGACAAAATTAATTATATGACAGGGACTCCTGTTTGGAAAGATCCAGATTGTTACAGAGAAATAGCTGTTAGCATGTTTTGTGACTATGTCTATATAGAAGGATACAACCATACAAAAATACAATTCATAATAAACATGAAATAAGTGTAAATTATTAAAGGTATATATGTGAGCCCAGAGGTTTCTCTAGTGTTTCT
This sequence comes from Serilophus lunatus, assembly GCA_013399895.1. Taxonomy (NCBI): domain Eukaryota; kingdom Metazoa; phylum Chordata; class Aves; order Passeriformes; family Eurylaimidae; genus Serilophus; species Serilophus lunatus. The sequence continues at coordinate 4,435 of VXBA01002667.1, forward strand.
GAGGTTGTAATTAGGATTTCACACTACTGGAGTAGTAAAAATCAAAGTATGCTTCACTAGAAGCTGTAAATGAAAGAAGTTCCTTTCAATTATGTCCTAATTTTAAGTGAATATATAGAGGCATCAGGTTACAATTAAATGGTAAGCTACAATTTGTAATGTTTTGCATTCAAAGCCTGCTTGTCTGCATGCAGGTATATATTTACAATCTTTATTGCCTTCTAAAACAGTAGAGGACAATACAGACAAAGGCAGCTGATCCAGCCATGTACCTAATTACTAAGTCATTTGCTGACCAAGGGTTATTATCAACAGCATGCTTCCTAAACTGGATTCATTCTTGTTCATATAAAATAATCAGAATGCAATCAAATACATACAGATGCCTACAAGATGCTGCTTATGTTTCATTAAATAAACAATGAAAAATGCTGCCTGAAATATATCCTGAAAGATATATATCTTAACAATGCTGAATGGAGAGGAAGTTCTGGTTTTCAAGGGAATTTTATTATAAATTTTAGATACATTTTCCAGTTTTTGGGTATTACGTTTATTACATGGATTGATTTGTAATCTGTTTTTCTCCTTGACTGAAACCTGTTTTTATGAGTGAGAGACTGAAATGAAATTCTCTTTCATCTGCTAGTTCTTACAGACTGTAGACAGAATCATAATTTCATACTATCTGTAGACTATCAGAAGTCTATATATGCTATTTCAAAGCCAAATATCTGCAAAGTTAATGAATGTAAGTTCTTTAAACACAAGTAGAGGTATGGCTTATAACTAACACTTGTATAGTTCTAGGAGTAAACACTAATCAAAGATGACACTTTTGTTGGCATATATCTTTTAACAAATGAAAATAAATTGCAGAAAAAAAATAGGCGAAACTTCCATAACTACAGACTTACTACATACTATATACATACTATAGCTGATTAATATTCCAGATTTTATATCAAACTGCTGAAAAGACTTAATATCTATGTATTTTTACATACTATGTTGCATAGAAATACATATGTCACAGACTGTACAATATAGCAGTCCACAAATGACTGTGGGGATATTTTAGAAAAAATGCAGTGACAAAACCAGAAACAGTTTAACATTGAAAACATACAACAACGAAAACTGAAACTGCTGAAGCAATAAACATTGTAAACTGAATTGACACCAGCGTTTTGAAGGAGGTGGATCCTCTGACAAAGTAAGCACATCAAAGAATGGACTATCCCTATCATACATTGATGGAGACATTTTTAACAAAGCACTGGATGAGGGTAGTTTTGGTACTGTGTTAGGTTGGACTTGATCTCAGTAGTCTTTTCCTTGTTAATTCTGCGGTTCTCTGATTCTGTGAAGTGATATGCTATTACAATGCATTTTTAATCGGAGCAAACTCCGATAATAACAATGAATAAAACATAATAAGCAATTTTAGAAATTGAGTAAGAGAAAAGTGATGGCACTCTTTCAGTCATAGCCCATATGACAACAATATCTTTGTCTTCAGAATGGTTTTACTGATCAAAGTGACTCCCAGGTGGTACATTATTTAACCATGATCATATTTCTAATTCAAGGATGACTGAAATTAACAAATGTTAGAAAAGATTTTTAAACAAATATTAAGAAGCATTTTCTCTCAAAGTTTGTAAGTAGTATCATCTGAAGTAATATTTCCTGGGATAAGATTTTTTGACAAAATTTCATTAAATAATGCATCACATCATATCCACCATTTATGGATTAAATCAAAACTTAAATTAACAAAATTAATTATATGGAAAAACCAGCCACATATCATTCAATTTGTTTTAACACAGGGCAAGGACAATTCTTTAAGATTTCACACTTGTTCTCCCTGCTCTCCAATATAGAGTAACTTGTGGTTTGACAAAAATACTTTAAATGGATTAATTTTCCAACACATTTTAGTTTTAATATGAAGGTTTTTTCTGAAGAAACTAGACATTTTAAGTTAATGATGCCTTTCTAGTAGTAGTAGTAGTAGTAGTTCAATAGCAATGCATGCAATTCTTTAATGATGCACAAAAGATTGTTAGACACATTTTTTCCTCTGAGTTCATATTTTTTACAATAGACATAGAAAAGGATGATATGCACAATAGAAAATAAATATTTCAACGAATGTCATTTAAGGTGACTTTGGTAGGTAGAAACGAAGAACACTAGGCTCTTAAGAAGCAGGGTGGAGGTACTTTTGTCTTCCACATCTCAGTCTATATAGCTCTTTCATTCTCTGTGTTCTGTAATGTGCACTGCTGTTCCTTAGTGACTCCACACTAAATCTGAAGTTTTGACTTTTGTCTTCCCTAGAGATGCTCTGTAGCTCTACAGGCACCGGCAGATGCCAAGAAAAAGAGCCCTCTAAATGCACTTACTTGTGGATCTAACTGACATGAAAGAGACATGGGCTCAGGTTGTTCTGCACATCTCTCAAATTTAGAAGATGGAGATCTAGAGCCAGTGTGTCCAGACAGCTCACTATTTAAGGCTGTTCAGTTTAGACTAATAGAATCACAGAATTGTTTAAGTTGGAAAAGACCCTTAAAAATCATTGAGTCCAGATGTTAACCCAGCACTGCCAAATCGACAAATAAACCATGTCCCTAACGACCACATCAGTTAGTTCACTGCTGTACTGCACAGAGGATAATATTTCAGTGAAACACCTTTAAGTCAGTTGTTCAGAAACTAGCTGTAGCCCAGGCCAAGCTTGCAAAGGGATTTAGATTCCTACTTCCTATTGTGTCTGTAGTTTGCACATAGTTGGTAGTTTGGGAACTAAAGCATGAGTCAGGGGTTTAAAATCATTTTGTAGGTCTAAGCTAGGGCTGTGACTGTACTGCAAACTGTCATATACTTGAAACGTCATAGGGTACAAATATCTATTTGTACCATAAACTATGTCTTTTCAAACCACATCTCTGGTAATTCTGCTTACAGAAGAGTAAGGCATGACAAATTAGTCCTATGAAGCACCATAAGCATGAAAATCCTGGATATTTTCTGGTGAATTAATTATCAATACAAGAGTCAACCCAAACAAAAATACATCTATTAGCCTTCATACAGATTTCATGGAAACAAGCTCATAGAGTAATTCCAGTAGGACATGAGACGCCCCTATATTTATATTGCTTGTAATTATGACTTTGAATCTCTGGATAAAATATAGTCATCTAGAGGCAGCTACCATGAGGTAATCCATACTGTAGCTCAACAGATATTCCCCCAAGCTACACAGCTGTCCTTCTTACATATGAAGAAAAGAACAGCTCAAAATTAAGTCCTGTTTGGATGGATGTCTGTACAGTAACACCATAGTTTCAGTATGACATATCCAATTTTTAGTCAAGCCTTACAGCTCCTTTAATTAAAGACTAAGTAATATTATCACTATAGTGATTTACAAGGTTGTTAAATTTCAAATTTTGGAGCAAAAAATAGATTTCCTTCTAAATAAAGACTAGCTGGAGAATATTGGGAAAATGAACAGACATTAAAGACACTGGACTTGACCCATTTTAGCAATTTTGGCTTAGTGATGTTTTTGTTTAATATTTTAGAAAATTTATTTTTCTGAAAAAGTGTGTATTAATGTTTTTCTGAAAGTCAAAACAAAGATGACCAGAGACTATCATAAATTAATTCAGTAATTCATGAATTCAGAAATGATGTCTTGCGCATTGTTATATGTGTTATTAGAAACTAAGGGAGTCGCAGGTCAGAAGGTTAGATAACGTGTTCCTTTTTTCTCAAATGACCATTCAAGTTAGCCAGCCATGTCCCTGTACAGCACAGACCTCCAGTGCTGCTGATGAGTCATTTACCAGTTACTTCTCCAATGAAACCAACGGGGACACCCAAAGCAGTAAGGGTCTGAAAGGCCAGTTTAACTATTATTTATTCACAATCTGAATTCATATTTATGCTACAAAAGCAATGTAGCCCCTCCTTTCGGACCTAAAATGCAATGGTAAAATCACAGCCCTGCAGAGAAGAAAACATAGCAAGAGACATATTTTACTGACTTTTATCTAGGGTATGTTATGAGTCTAACTCATAACATTATTCCAAAAGTGAATATCAAAGATGACACCAAATGCACAAAATAAGTCCTTTCTCTCAAGAAAAAGCTTCTAGAATTTGCTAAACACTTACAAAGAATGAAAACACCCAAAATCTGAAGCAAAATTCTGCTTTTTCAACTTACACAGTTTCCTTTACATTCTGTGGTGTTGCACTTGTGTGACCAGGAAAGGCTGAGATAATTACACTCAAATAATCCGACTGTATCCTCACAAAGTAAGTAAATTCAGACTCACACCTACTGCTGCTGGCTGCACCTGGTTTGCCTCTTGTCTCTAGAAATTATATCCTATGATTTAATCAGTATAGAAGATCAATTTCTGGCACAAAAATGAACTTAAAAATGTACACATAACTTTGTATTTCTGTGCTTTGTATTTCAGCCATCTCATAGTTGGTAAACAGTTATTACAAGGATTTTTGTTCAAGATTCTAGTTTGTCAGTCAGAAGCCAAAAAAGATATATTTCCCACTTAATAACCCTTGTGGTTAGTATCAGAGTCCAGTGGAACTTGCAAAAGACAGTAATTGAATGGCTGGTACATTGCTGAAGCAGATTCCCAAAATGACTTTGGCCTGATCTGTACACTTCTTCAGTGGTTTAAAAACACTGCAGTGTTGTATATATCCAGTTCAGACATCATGCAGTAGGGACTAGCTCTTTACCACTTCTCAGCCTCATTCCTAAAATGTCTTCAAAGTTTTTCAACCATAGTTGAACTGAAGTTTCAGTTTACACTGAACACTATGGGACTGTAATTCCTGTGTGAGTTTTATGTGGGTGGACTTAACCAGGAGGCACAGAAAGCAGTATAAAACAAGGGGGTTGGTTTGTACAATGGAACACACAGAAAAAAAACAGAATGGCACTAGTGTGTCCTAACAAAGACCACAGAGACAAAACTCAGAAAAAGCTCTATGCATAGACATCACACAGGTCTCCTTTCAAAGCCGGGGCTTACACGTTGTAAATTGCATCCTAAAGCGACTATTTGTTGCTTTTCCGTGTCCTAACCATGAAGATATCCCAGTGTTGCATGTGTTGATACACCCTCTAGTCTTAGACAACCCTAGGTGAGAATCCTGTTTAAAAATTTTAGCAGGCATACCCAAACCACATGAAACAGATACGGATGTTGTAACTTGCCATACTTCTAAATTAAGACTTGTATAATACAAGTTTGTGTTTAACTTCCTTCCAACATTGAAAGCTTTAAGTATGCTCATTTAACAATGTCAAGATAACTTTCAGACATGGGAGAAACAAACAGTAACTTGCTGTATTTGTCCAACAAGTTTATTATTGCCGTGGATCACATTTATGAAGATATCATAAAGTTACAAGAAGTTGTAATTAAAAAAAGGCAGCTCCAACAATATAATGTGGTCCATGACATGTTCCATATGACAACTTTATTACTGCAGTGGACCAGTATAACAACTATGAAAAAGAAATATATTACCCATAACTTATTTTGACACAGAATGCAACAATAAACCAAAGTAATACCGTTAGAACATATTATTCTGGGACATATAGTAATTATTTTGAGGTTACAAAATAAGAAAGGAGGCTCCCATAATTTAGAATTTGATTTAAAAAAATGGTAACAGAAGGAAATTTGGAAGTATGACTATTATTGTTTAGTTATTATTGAGGCCTGTTTTATTCTTATATTTTTATATTTATTCTTTTATTTTTTCTCATTATAGACATTAGTGCTCATTAACATATTGCCAAAGATCAGAGAATGTTAAGGTAGGACAAAGTAGTGTTGATTACAAATTTAAAATTAAATTACAATCCATACTCAAAAGACCTTGTAGTAGAAGTCAAGGAGAACACATAACACCTAGAAAAAGATTGTTAGGGAATACATGAAAACAGTGCAGGAAGCAGAAGTCTGGATAATTGTGCGATTCAAATTTTATACATTTTGACAGATCACACGCTGCTGCTGAGTTTTATGAAGGATACAGGTGAGGATAACTAAGTAGCTTTGAAAATGTTTATATAGCTCTTCTCAAGCATGAGAGAAGGCATTAGGGTCTTTCCTACTAGATTTGAAAGGCAGATGATAGTCACTATGAACTACAGTTCACTATGAATAAATCTCTTCTGGCTTCCCAGTGTTGTTCAGTGAATGAGAGAACACATGTATTCTAAGAAGCCAAAAAAAAAGGAATTGAAAGAGAGAAAAAAAAAAAAAAAAGAATTTCAAAACCTGAGAGTAAAGTGCTTCTACAAACTTACTCAAAATAGAAAACCACAACACACAGTTATTTAAAAATATATTTTAATTAGCAAGTGCTAATAACACAGATGATTACATTTATTAAAAAAATCGTTCTAATATTTGCTTTTCATGTGTATGTTAATATTAAAAAGTATAAGTAAAATCAGGACAGTAAACAAATTACAGATGTAACTACAATACTTAATTAGATTTCAAGGCACACTTACAGAAAATTTGAGACAGTAAAAAGAAGCTAGGCATGCATTTTTTAACAGGTGGTGCTAGATAAGGTCACACAGATATAATTGAGGTCAGAATCTGGCCACTATAGGAACAGACCCTCTCGGCAGAAGAGGTGAATTTCCTCCTGTGTTTTTCATTAATTACTCATGCCATCCTGTCACAGTGTTGTCTGTTGTATATTCCTTCAGTCATCCCTTGTCCATACAAGTCTTTCTCTAGAATATTCCTCCAATAATATGCATTTGAACAAAAGTTCTCTTTTTGGAAACACTGATTTGCTTTTTAGCAGCAGCGATTAGTAGTGTACTAGTATCACCAGTTATCTTAGCTCTAAGATAACTGTAAGTGTTGGGGAACAAACAGATGAAGGCGTATTTTCACAGCTGACGTAGGAAGGACTTATATAAAACAACAGATAATCTTCATGAAAATACAAAGAATTTTTAAATTCAAAGATCAATTTTAAAAATTTTATGTCAGAGATGGAAGGTAAATCAAGAGCCCAGATGGATGTAGCAGAACTGACTTGCAGAGTTGTCCTGGACAGCTAATCCCTTGGAGTTTTTTCATGTATTTCTGGGATTTTAGCTTGACTGCATGGTTTCTCACATGGGCCTCTCTGTCAGGCCTTTCACACAATTTGCAAAGCTGTGTTTAGCATTCCTCTTGAGACAAATGGGTTATAACAAGGACACCATGTTTTTCCAGAAGCCGCCTGCAAGGACATTATAGGAGTCAAGACAAAATAGAAATCCAGAGAACCTTGAAAAACTCCAGAGGGGCAGTTGCAGGGGAGGTCACAGGGGTGAGAAGGGGACCCTGGTAGGATGTGTTGAGGGTGTAAGAATTGATGAATGTTATAAAGGTGGTTTGATAAGGGGGGCTGATGCACGTTTTTGGATCTGGAAGCTTCATAAAAGAACCTGCACTTTCTTTTACCTCTATTAATATTGTTTGGAAGTTTTCTTCCTCCATGTTTTACTGCTACTACTCAAATTCTCCTCAGCTTTCAGCATGTAAAACAAGGGGTTTAGTGACCTTGCTGTTGATTTTACACACAGTATCTGAGCGTAGTGTTTGCTTTGTGAGTTTTTTCATACACAGCATAAAAATATATTAAATAACATTGTATACAGTGAAACATGGACTCAAGATTGCATTTATTTCTAGCAGGAAGTCATTCACATTTGAAAGGCAGCTAGAAAGCATAGGGCAGAAATCAAACCAACTGGATTTCTACATAAGCCTCAAAGCTCAATGTTATGCTGTTTCAACTCGTACAAAACATTTGCTCCACAGCTGTGCAAGCTCAGCCTGCAGATGTAACCATCACAATCAATACTTGTAGTTGAATGACATCCATATTAAAGTCGTTTTCTTTCATAACAGTCTATTCTATCTTGCTAAAACTGATTTGAAAAATATCATTAATGTATCCATTTTTTGAATATGTTTGATTGTGTTTTCCTTTTTATTACTAAATTAATTTCCTGAAAATATTTTCCTCTGTTTACCTTCAGCTAACATTAATTCAGATCTGTATTTTGGCCTTTCTCCTTTGCCTAACAGCTTTATACAGAAATGCGTGACAGAAATAAGAACAGCAATATCAGAAATAAATCAGCTAACGGTATTGACATGAATAAAGGTTTCTCTAGACTGCTTGTAGTTTTGCTTTTGGGAACTGGCTGAAACCAAGGCCATCCTATTGCTAAAGTCACACCTAATACTGTATCTTATTATTTTGTGACTTCTGTAATAAAGAATAATGCAATTCTTTTATGGCAGTCATTTAGTTCCAAAGTATGTGGAATGTTTTGTTATAATAAAAGTAATATTACGTCAGGCTTTTTAAACCAGCTTGGGTGCACTCACAATTTATGCGTGTCTGCAAGCTTGAGCTTGTCACACTTGGGGTCCAAGTATCCTATCTTAGTACAAATACAATACCAGCAGCATTGCTAAAGCGTAATTGAGCTTGGCCCATCTTATATTGAAAAGGAGTAATGAGGATGAGCCAAGAGTATTTGAAAAAAAAAATAAAAAAAAAATGTTTTTATCCATGCCCTCTGGCAGAAGCAAAAGTCACCTTTTTCATGTTGTTCAGAAATAATAGCTGCTTGATGATCAGCAACTCCTTGAACATAATCAGTCCTGAACACAAGCTGGTGAATTACACTTACAGCAGCTGAGCCTATGGAGCTGGAAACTTCAGAGTGCTATGGCAACGGGTCAGATGGCTTTAAACTATTGCTAATGGTTTATAATGAAAGCTCGAATGGCAGGGGCAGAATTAAGAAGTTACTTGTCATACATTTTATGATTCCTGTAAAGCGAGGCTTTTCACAATTTTTTCCACAAGCTATTTGGCTGCAGTAGTTTCCAAAACATACTCATCGCAGAAACATCTCTGTACTATAGCACATTTTGGACAAAAGTGTCCATGCTAACGAAGTGGAATGTGAAGATGATACAAGGGAATCTCATGAGCACAGGTATGTATTGCCCCCACCCCGCAGCCCTGCCACCACATAGAGCCCCCACACTGCCGCAGGTCAGCACCCACTCTCCAGCACGGCTGGCAACCTCATCAGCCGGCTGGGGCTCCCGCAAGCACACTGGCTGTAGCACACATCCAGATGCACAATAAAACAGCTGCGTCAAAAGACACGAGGCCACCAGGCTGAGGGAGGCGATTCTGCCCTTCTGCTGTGGTGAGATCCCACCTGGAGCGCTGCATCCAGCTCTGGGCTCCCCAGCACAGAAGGACATGGACCTGTTAGAGCGAGTCCAGAAGAGGGGCAGCAAGTTGATCAGAGGGATTGAGCACCTCTCCTATGAGGAAGGGCAGAGAAGATTGGCTTCTTTCGCTTGGAAAAAGAACCTTCAGGGTAACCTAACTGCAACCTTCCATTACTGAAGGGAACTAGAGGAATGGTGGGGCAAGACTATTTAGAAGAGTGTATAGTGACAGGGGAATGGGCTCAAATTGAAGAGAAAGTAGGTTAAATTAGATGTTAGTTAAAAAATCACTTGAAGGTGGTGAGGCACTGGAACAGGCTCCCCAAAGAATTTGTGGATGCACTACCCCTCGAAGTGTTCGAGCCCAGGTGGGATGGGTTTCTGAGCAACCTGGTCCAGTGGAAAATGCCCCCAGCCATGACAAGTGGGTTGGAACTAGATGATCTTCAAGGTCCCTTCTAACCCGAATCGTTCTATGATTCTACGAAATACAAACTGCACTTCAGTTTGCCCAGGGCTTGGGCCTCGACTTTTGCTGAGGCCTTCATACTTTTCCTTGCAGCACGGCTGCAACGCCAGGCGCCCCTCCCCAGGCAGCACCAAGGCCTACACACACCCCGGCCGCCTGCCAGCTTCCCTGCCTCCCTGCTTCCCTGCCTCACAGCGGCCCCCCCGCGCCTGCGCCGCCGCGGCCGCCTGGTTGGTGGCGGGCCGAGCGGGGCC